>KZ062943.1:36679-92367 GCA_002091835.1 Anopheles maculatus
GAAGACAAAGTACCTGCTTGCCGGGGGCTCTGACCGTGATAGAGCACGACTCGGAAGCAGAGAATTAGTTGACGGCGACGATCTCGAGGTAGTAGAGGAGTTCTGCTACCTTGGCACGATCGTACCTTCGGATAACAACGTAAGCAGCGAAATCCGAAGGCGCATTGTTCAGGGGAATTGTGCCTACTACGGTGAGATCCAGAAGACTCCAACTACGCACGAAATGCGCCATATATCGCACACTGATACGGCCGGTAGTCCTCTACGGGCACGAGTCCTGGACTATGCTGGCGGAGGACGCCAATGCACTCGCCATTTTCGAACGGCGGGTGCTACGGACTATCTTTGGCGGTGTGTGCGAGCAGGGCGTGTGGAGAAGGCGAATGAACCACGAGCTAGCTGAGCTGTTTGACGATGCAGACATACTGACGGTCGTCAAAGTCGGAAGGATACGCTGGTTGGGGCACGTGATGAGGATGCCGGACTCATGCCCTACCAGGAAGGTGCTCGTCAGCGACCCGTTCGGTACGAGGCGTAGAGGAGCACAGCGAGCTCGTTGGCTGGATCAAGTGGAGTCAGACCTGAGGGATATCGGATGCAGCCGGGGGTGGAGGAGTGCAACCATGGACCGAGTTTCCTGGAAACGGATTGGACACCAGGCCATGTCTATTAGACGTGCTCCCTAGGAGCAAGCCACAAAAGAAGAAGAAGAAGATACTGTTGTGCGTTCGGTGTGAGTATTCATGGAAAGCAGTCCAAGAGTCAATCTATTTTCAAAAAAGGATTAGTTAACTGAAAAAATTTAAGGTTAAAATAAAATTTAGACTTTAAACAACAACTCATTACTTAAAATATGAATCACCTAAATACTACGGGATCTGATAGCCGTTCACCACACGGCATGACCGGGCAAAGAATCCCTTTCGAATCATTCTTCGTAATGAAAATTGACTGCTCAACTACCTGATATCAATAAGTCTAGTTAGCCATTAGATGCTCGGTACGGCTATACAGAACGTTAAGCCAAACGTGAGTCTTTTAAATCTAACACCATACTGATATGTTACTTACTCTTTCGCTATTTAAAGCGGACTACCTCAGTCATTAAACAAGTTTTTACTCTGGATAGGTAGACAAAATAGAAACTACAAATGATGTCATTGTATAATCCATCCCTGTATTTCAAATTCGAATACTTATTCGTAAATAGCGGTAATGATGAAGATTTTCATCCTCGTTGTGCTATCTTCAAACACAACCACAAAAGCGTCAACTCCACACCAATCTCATCTACTTTCTTCTCCCAATTTATACACGCACTCTCATTATCACCCAACCACCCTAGCTCACCAGTGTGATCACGAAACTATGCCTCAATGTGAACAACCTACACGCATTCATCCGGCTGAAACCCGACCTCCATCAATCATTTACCGATCACAAACAGACCGGCGCACACAGAAGGCCCAAGCCCGATAGGCTATGTTAACACTGTTTTAATTTCTTGTTTACCATCCTCATCGTGGTACCGATGAAACCATTTTGCCAAACGGCACACAGGAAGGTCAGTTTGTTCGGTCAATGCGTCAACAAACGGTAAAACAAATAATAAAAATGTGCTGTGTGAATGTTAAAATTCGGTCTCGGGTCGGTCGAGACAAGCAAATCAACACCTCGTTGCTGGTTATGAGTGTATCGGCTTTCGATTCTGTGGAACGAACAAGTGTCGAGCCACAACAGCCTATCCTCTCTCTGTCATACCATCAGGAGGAAAGTCATGCGGATTGCATGCAGACAGGCGTCGCAAAAATTCTCACCCAAAAACAAGCGACGCACATGGTCTACTGGGGATGTGCTTTACTGACACATTTTCTGGGGCTGATATGGTGTGACGTGCATGATACGGGTATGTTACATATTTCATTCCATTCCCATAAAGCGAGCGATCGGTGAAATGTGATAAATATGTATTTTGCTATCAGGCAGAGCTCCCTCACTGCTGGTGTCAGTCACTTTTTTTTTCTTAGATAAACACACCCCTGATTCTATTGTTCACCACAAAGTACTGGGGCTCGGCAGTGTTTACAAATATCGGGTTGCTGTTCTACATACTGCTGAATAAATTGAGAACGATATGTACCTTTTCATGGTGCCGGGTAGTGAAGCAGATCAATTAACTCGTGCTCAACGTTGAACATAGAATACTGATGATAAAGCACATCAACTCTTTCAACTAAAGCAAATAAGAGAAGCAAATTTTAAAACATTCTAACACAAACACATTTAAATTCCTCTACAATATTTTCAAACAAAAGAATTGGATGCTATTTTTGCCATTGAAAGGATGATGTCCATTTTGAGAAACAATTTAACCTTCCGAGTGATAGTATCTTTTGAGTTTTTTACTTTCATGTGAATGGTGCCACGTGGCCACTAAATGAATATCGAAAACACAAAAAGGCACACCCATGGAATGGAATGAAAAGAAATTAGGTGACCATTTTATCTTTGTTCTAATGTAATGCCCTTGCCCGGTGCAGGAGATGTTGCCAGGGCCCGTTTGTCCGTTCGCTTTTCACATCAGATAAAAGGCTCAACTCAAGCCCTCATAATATGCCTTGTAACTTTAGCCTTTGCCAGGCCTGCTGCGGTCCCGAATGGACGAAGTACAAAAGAAGTAAAAACGAACAAAAGACGAAACAAAACCAGTAAAAAAGTATGGAATTTCTGTTCGTTTCTTTTGCACTTTAGTTCTGACCAATGAAACTGACTGATGCCATTTCCATGATCTGGCAACTCAAAACCGGATGCTTTTGTTCATTTTAATCGTTTTCCGAGGCAGGAGATCGTTCTTTTTTCCCCCCGATTCCTCTTTTAGAACATCTTCACGTCGTGCTGCTACATTGTACTCCTTTAAAATATCACAACATCAACAAAACGCACCAAGTCAAGACACCCTTGCATGACGATGAAATTCGAACGCTCGGCATGCCAACTACCGAAGGCGGAAGTGCACGCTACCAACAGAAAAATGCCGAACGAATGTAATGGAACAGCTGGCGAAAGATGGTGCTGAAAGGCGGCGATATGACGATTGTGTTTCGAGATTGGGTGAGATGATACCTTGCTCGTAATGGTGCCGGGGTGCTGAACTGAGCGGGCTCATGAAGATCTTATCGAATGGTGGTATTATTTTATTGCGCTTAACTTCATGGTTATGATGCCCGTACACGACAGACATTCTGGATTTTTCATGTTTTAAATGTTCACGACCTGCTAGAGTTTTCTTTTACGTTTTCCTGTATATTTTTGGTTTCATCCTGAGGTTTGAAATATTTTTTGAAACACTTTAATCTTTTTCAAAAAATCCATGCATCTCCTAACGGTTTAGTTTAGTCCTCAAGGTTAGTTGTTGAGAATTCAATTTGATTTACACGTCGAATTCATTCCTAATCATTTCTTCCGATAATAAGAACCATTCGATCGTAATGGAGCTATTACTTAAGTCTTGCTGTATTTATTTCAGTTTTTAGTAAATTTAAAACATTGACGTTGATCGAACAAATAATTTAATATAAATTAGCTTTTGCATATTGAATTATCGGAAACCGTTTTAAAATTTCATTAAGGGAGAGTCTTTGGTTCATATTATTGTATAAAATGGTTTTAATAATCAATAAAAGTAGACAAGAAAATAAACAAACATGAACTAATGGACGTTCGACTTCAAATAATTGGTAGAAAAATAATCATCTTCAATAATCTAGAATATGGTAAGATCAAATTATATTACAGACGTCTCCAAGAATCTGCAGCTCCGAAGTCAACAGTGAGCCTGTGTTCATCCGCTTTCATTGTTACGCTACACCCTCCACTATGTATATCCCTATTTTTTATTTTAAGAAATCCTACACAGCCATTCTTTCGCTGGCTTTGTCCAACAGTGTCGCTATTGTTGCACGCGAAACAATATGATTGTGGAACTGCGGAAATGAAAGCTCCTTCTCTGATCGTATTGTCCTGCTGCAACATTTCTTCCATTATCTGTCATTTCATTTCGAAATTCAAGAAGCCGCAATCTCGTTTTTTCTCCTTTCTTAAGCTTTATTTGACTATTCTTGAAATAGAATCCCTTTTGCTCTTGTTTGCTCTCACCCTCTCTTTTCTACTCTCGAGACTCATTTCTAGTAATTTATCCAACATTTTGTTGAGGAGCTTAGAGTGGCACCGTCGTTCAATATTTTTACTCTCACATTGTGGCTACCACACGTCCCCACAGCGGAAGTAAACATTATGTTTAAGAGCTGCACTTTACAAGTCCGTACCCGCTGAACGGATAGGAAACGAAGCACGAAAAGAACAAAATGCGCTTCCAAAAGTTACCGAATCCGTTTAGTCTGATAACAACTTTTGCTCCGTTTTCTGTTCGAAGAAGAAAAAAAACCCGAGGACCTTCCCTACGACTACAAACGACACAACATGGGTGAATGCTCCAGATCCGCTTTTCATTGGGTCCCTTTTCGTCTGGAAGATAAAAGCATAAATGCATAACCTTACCTTAATGGGAGTGCGAACCGTAAAGGGGTTGCCGGGTACGCACGCTCAAAGCGTTACCGAAAGACACTTTTCTTCGCTTCCTTCCTTCAAACGGCAAGAGTTTCCGGTGCGTTTCAATCCGCAGGGAAGGCCCATCTTTGACACTGTGCGAAAGTTCAACTCGCCACCGGAGCATCGTTTTCTACCGACCTGCTTCAAAGAAGTGGCTGTCAGCGTCGGCACCGTTGCACCATGGTTTGTGGGTAGTTTCTAAGAATGGTGCAGAAGTGTGGGAAGAAAACTACACCACCAAACCACTTATATCCCTATTTTTTATTTTAAGAAATCCTACACAGCCATTCTTTCGCTGGCTTTGTCCAACAGTGTCGCTATTGTTGCACGCGAAACAATATGATTGTGGAACTGCGGAAATGAAAGCTCCTTCTCTGATCGTATTGTCCTGCTGCAACATTTCTTCCATTATCTGTCATTTCATTTCGAAATTCAAGAAGCCGCAATCTCGTTTTTTCTCCTTTCTTAAGCTTTATTTGACTATTCTTGAAATAGAATCCCTTTTGCTCTTGTTTGCTCTCACCCTCTCTTTTCTACTCTCGAGACTCATTTCTAGTAATTTATCCAACATTTTGTTGAGGAGCTTAGAGTGGCACCGTCGTTCAATATTTTTACTCTCACATTGTGGCTACCACACGTCCCCACAGCGGAAGTAAACATTATGTTTAAGAGCTGCACTTTACAAGTCCGTACCCGCTGAACGGATAGGAAACGAAGCACGAAAAGAACAAAATGCGCTTCCAAAAGTTACCGAAACCGTTTAGTCTGATAACAACTTTTGCTCCGTTTTCTGTTCGAAGAAGAAAAAAAACCCGAGGACCTTCCCTACGACTACAAACGACACAACATGGGTGAATGCTCCAGATCCGCTTTTCATTGGGTCCCTTTTCGTCTGGAAGATAAAAGCATAAATGCATAACCTTACCTTAATGGGAGTGCGAACCGTAAAGGGGTTGCCGGGTACGCACGCTCAAAGCGTTACCGAAAGACACTTTTCTTCGCTTCCTTCCTTCAAACGGCAAGAGTTTCCGGTGCGTTTCAATCCGCAGGGAAGGCCCATCTTTGATACTGTGTGAAAGTTCAAATCGCCGCCGGAGCATCGTTTTCTACCGACCTGCTTCAAAGAAGTGGCTGTCAGCGTCGGCACCGTTGCACCATGGTTTGTGGGTAGTTTCTAAGAATGGTGCAGAAGTGTGGGAAGAAAACTACACCACGAAACCACTTCCAGTACCAGTACCAAAATTAAGAAAAGTGGTAAACGCTCACCGAATGTTGCTGAATGGTGCAGCAAAGATTGAGCAAACGTTTCACATTTTTGCTCCTTACGGGTGGAAAGTGGCATTTGGGTAATATTTCATCACCGAACGAATTGTGGAACGGGTTGTAAAAAGTTATGTTCTACTTGTAAGTGTGTTTTTAGAATGTAAGCTTTTGAAGTTTCTCAACCAAATAGGATTAGTTTCGAACCGTATAAAAATCATATTTTATCGTGCCATTTTATTGGTGTCTTGCAGACCTAATTACTCATTTTATGTCAGTGCATCCAATTTCACCGTTTTTTTTACAAGAGCAGCAATTTTATTTCTTTAAATTGTTCATTTCGGATTTTTAGTCAGGAAACTTGCCATCATAGAATTTTGTCCTGGTGTAAAGAAAACCACAACACACTCTACCTAATGGTAGGTCAATTAAGTTCAATCCAAGAAGATTGTTGGCAACATCGAGTTTTATTCTTCAGGAGAATGTTAAACTACTATACGCCTAAATATAGGAAAATCAATTATTGCGTAGTTAATTTTGCAATACGTCTAAATATAGGCTACAGAAAAAAATAACCTGATATAATAGCTCTTTAATAAAGCAAACTTTTAATTAACTATAACAGTTTTACTCTGGCCATTGCTTCAGTTGTGATGTGTGACAGATGTGCAACTTAATTCCAATATCTGCTAGAATTCCATTTATCTGGATTTATAAATAAATAATAAATAAATGATAGCTTTGAAGAAGTTTTAGATTCTTATACTTTGTATCTTATTGTCGAGACTTCATTAGTGTCATTGTTGAGCGATTCAACAACTATTTATCAATCATTTAATTAAACAACATATAAATTACTGCCCTCATCAAAATTCACGAATATTTGTCTACATTTGTTAACAAATTTAAGGAAAACGACCTACTGCAGAAGTAATCGATACCGCCCACAATCCAAAGCCCACAGTAGCAAAGGAAGAAAAGAAAGTTATAGGCAAAAGCCGCAAATTCCGTTTGCTTTTTTTTTTAATCTTATTTTTTATATTATATTTATATAATATCTTATTATTTCCTCTCGTCAGCGACCCGTTCGGCACGAGGCGTAGAGGAGCACAGCGAGCTCGTTGGCTGGATCAAGTGGAGTCAGACCTGAGGGATATCGGATGCAGTCGGGGATGGAGGAGTGCAGCCATGGACCGAGTTTCCTGGAAACGGATTGGACACCAGGCCATGTCTATTAGACGTTCTCCGTAGGAGCAGGCCACGAAAGAAGAAGAAGAAGATCTTATTATTTATATTTTAATTATTACGGCAGGTTCTGTTAAATACTCTTTTCCGGAAACTAAAAAAATTATATAAAATCTCAATGAAAAATTCTATGTGAAAAATGTATGAATAAAATTCCGTCGTTTCCCACAGACCAAACAAACTGTCCTAATCATCAATTTTGTTTGTTTTCTCTCCGATTGTGAGCATCCTTTTGATTAGTCTATTCAGCATGCTCTAGCAAAGGATGAAAATAAAACAATGCTGCAAAAAAACAAACAACCCAAAATAAAAACTGCTGGAAGGAGGTTCCCTTTGCTGCTATATTTCTTTCAGTAAACAGAATGAAAGGAGACGCATCGTCTAGTTGCAATGAACCATTGTTTAGCAATCCTTTTAATTGTATACATTTAAACAGTGACAGTAAGTGTAGCATTATAAGGAACAGAGCAAGCTTGAAAAATAAGAGGAATCATAAAGAATCCCAAATGAGACATCATATGAGGTCGATTATATAGCATTAATACACAAATACGGCTAAAAATAACAAATATCGTTCATTCCATCATTTTTTCGTATCTGATAGCATTCGAAACATGATAAGTTAACTAAGAAAATCTAAGGATCTCATGGTAATGCCTAATTTCGTATCAACAAGGTTAAAAAAAAAGTTTCTCAAAAGCACCATTATAATTTGGGCAAGCGCAAGCAAGCAAGTGTGATTTTTATACGAGTATGTTATATTTATCCTTAACTAAATAATTTGCAACTAATTTCCTGCAAGAATTTACTGCACGCTGAATAAATTTCCCTATATGATATTTTTGATATTGATGGAGACGCCCAGTACTTCAACACATTCGGCAAAACATTCTTTTGAATAGCTCTAAAGCTTATGAACCTTTATTAAACTCATTTATGAATATTTTCATTACTTTATATAATATCTTATTATTTCCTCTCGTCAGCGACCCGTTCGGCACGAGGCGTAGAGGAGCACAGCGAGCTCGTTGGCTGGATCAAGTGGAGTCAGACCTGAGGGATATCGGATGCAGTCGGGGATGGAGGAGTGCAGCCATGGACCGAGTTTCCTGGAAACGGATTGGACACCAGGCCATGTCTATTAGACGTTCTCCGTAGGAGCAGGCCACGAAAGAAGAAGAAGAAGATCTTATTATTTATATTTTAATTATTACGGCAGGTTCTGTTAAATACTCTTTTCCGGAAACTAAAAAAATTATATAAAATCTCAATGAAAAATTCTATGTGAAAAATGTATGAATAAAATTCCGTCGTTTCCCACAGACCAAACAAACTGTCCTAATCATCAATTTTGTTTGTTTTCTCTCCGATTGTGAGCATCCTTTTGATTAGTCTATTCAGCATGCTCTAGCAAAGGATGAAAATAAAACAATGCTGCAAAAAAACAAACAACCCAAAATAAAAACAACCCAAAAACAAAAGTAGCTAGGAAAAAAGCACGGACCATCGAAATGTCTGCAAAAACGCTCAATGCAAACGAAGTGTGAAATGTTTTCTTTTGACCCTATCGCTTCGTTGTTTTATACAATCGCCTGCATTTTTTTGCTCCACAAATTAAGCTCTTCCGGCAGGGAACCGATCCTTTATCGGTGATGCAGAACAACCGTACCTTCCGCACGCATTTTGTCACGAAGTACCCAGTGCCGATGATTTTAATCGTTTTGGTATAATTTTTTGTTGCTTGCTCACTCCGTTAAAGGATAATGTTGTGCCCGGAAATTCTCACCTTACCGTCCCACACCAAACAAACGCTTTTTCCCCGGAAAAATAAGAATTTCCATTCCTTCTGGTCGCTTCCTTCCGCTATCGCTTGCGTTCGTATGCAATTGTCAACAGTCCGAAGATCGCATCGAACGTACACACCAGAACGGACACATTTATCGGAGCCACTTCCCGACCCCATTATTCATGACACTTATGCTCATCGAAACCACAAACCACCACCACTAGCACCCGGCCCGGGAGTTGGTTTGCCTGTCCATACCCTAGTCCTGCCCATGTTCTTTCAAAGAGGGTTTTAATGGTCCCCCAGAGGAAGGGATTCGAAGAGAGAGAGGGAGAGAAGAAAGGGTGACCGCAACCCGGAAGAGGGCGATAAAATGCTTCGGGAAACAATAAGGATCCCTTTTCCGAGAGGGGTTTTGCTTGCGGAATGGGATCAATAGTTGAGCATCTAGTCCATTCCCACCCCGGCCAGGCCAATAAAGGATGGTTCCGGAGAAAATAAGACCCTAGTTTATTGTGTGCTTCATTCCGTGCCGTGGTAGCTCTCATTAGAATTCCATGTTCACAGTTTTATGTTGCTTATGCACCTCACACCGAACGGTTCTTACCAGCGCAAGGGTGAATATGTGTGTGTATGTCTGTAAAGAGCTGCGGGTGCTTTTTGCATCTGCCTGTAATGTAATTTTACAAGAGCTTTTTGCGTTTCGAAGGGCAACAGTGTTGTCGTCTTTCGCTACGATCGGCACCAGACATGTGTTGGAGGGACAACCAAACCCAACAGCTACCAGACCATCCAAGCGTGATTTCAGTTTAATGTGGTTGTGCAACGGTTTTGTCTAGCTGGCGGGTGTGTGTTACTGGAGTGGATGGTAAGACTGCTCATATCGTTGCTAAATGCATCCATTGAAAAATGATTACGGAAATGAGGAAACCCGTGATGCTGGAAGGAGGTTCCCTTTGCTGCTATATTTCTTTCAGTAAACAGAATGAAAGGAGACGCATCGTCTAGTTGCAATGAACCATTGTTTAGCAATCCTTTTAATTGTATACATTTAAACAGTGACAGTAAGTGTAGCATTATAAGGAACAGAGCAAGCTTGAAAAATAAGAGGAATCATAAAGAATCCCAAATGAGACATCATATGAGGTCGATTATATAGCATTAATACACAAATACGGCTAAAAATAACAAATATCGTTCATTCCATCATTTTTTCGTATCTGATAGCATTCGAAACATGATAAGTTAACTAAGAAAATCTAAGGATCTCATGGTAATGCCTAATTTCGTATCAACAAGGTTAAAAAAAAAGTTTCTCAAAAGCACCATTATAATTTGGGCAAGCGCAAGCAAGCAAGTGTGATTTTTATACGAGTATGTTATATTTATCCTTAACTAAATAATTTGCACCTTTATTAAACTCATTTATGAATATTTTCATTACTTTATTTCATTATTTCACAATAATTATGACAATAGAAATTATTACGGCCTGGCCATATTGCTAAAAAAGTTGTTATGAGTTCTGTATTCAACTTTAAGCAAATCTTGCTTTAACATATACTGAAAACAGGTATATTGCTCTTAAGAATTATTCATTCAATACTTATCTTTCGATTTAGTAAAAATTAAATACACATTTTTATATTTTAGTTATAGATGACATTTATTGTTGGCTTTAGTTGATTTTGGTTGAAAATGATTCTTAGAGCAAACTTTTCATTTCAGTTCATTTTTCCCTGAGCATAACTCAGTGTCTCACATCTTCTCTTACAGTAGTAATTGAAACTAAGGTGTAGGTAAACCTAACCGAACATAGAACAAAGGAAAACCACAGAATAAATACAGAAAATGGGGGGAAAATGATAAGGAAGAGAATATCAAACGGAATCGAAAAGGCAAGGCAGAGTCATGTTGAAATCAAAATAATGAACCGCTGGTAAAAAATTAAATTGAAGGACAGTTACCAAAGGCGCGTGTTGCTGCGAAACTCGACATCGCACGGTGCGAGAACATGCGAAACACGCAACAGAGGGCGCCCTGGACATTTCGCCTCGATCGTTCGCGTTCGGGGTCAACGAGCAGTGCCGAAAGGAACACTCGGCGCCAAGCGATAGCAAACGACGGTTGTTTTTTTAACACACCTCTCTGTGAATAAACTTGGAAAGTTTTTTCTTTACGTTGAAAATAACAGTAATTATTGGACTCCGAAGGAAAGAAATTTGATTGCAGGACGCGATTTTGTTTCTTCTGTTGCAGGACGCAACAGCGAGAGAAGAAACATACGATAGGATAGACATCAGCAAAGTTGGACTATGATGCAAACTAGGAGAACTGCGGTAACAAATAAGGATTGAAAAATGGAAAATGGCTATCAATTAACGCAAGACAAAGCAACTGACATTTTTCGTCGTAACAGGGCGCAGCAAAAGACCGATCGAAAAGGCTTTTTCGGTGGACAAATTTAGTGAAGGACTTCATCACCCTTCTGTTTATAATGCCAAGAAGAAGAGCTTAAGCTTTTATATTTAATATCAAATACTCAATGACTCTCTACTATTAAAAATTCTATTTAAACCACCAAACGTATGCCATTATTCCTGCAACTACGCATTTTGTTGATCTTACCATTAGTTTAGAATCGCTCTTTAGTTTGTCCTAAACGCTTCTTCGTCGGATGAGTCTGAATTTAGGTAGTAAAAAGTTTTTTGACTGCTTAAATGTACAAAAATTAAAATTATGTGAATATAAAAACGTGAACGAAAACTTTCGAAACAATTTTTCACTATCCCATACACGTTTATCATAAAAAAGGAACACACACTTAATTTTCTCCTCCTGTCAAGCCAATAGACAAATTAATGGCTGAAACAACACAAGCATGAATGACTGTGTGTGTTGCTTCGCTACGGTTCGCAAACTATTTCACCTTTTCCAACATTCTACCACACACCGCTCACAGCATCGTTCATCAAACATCTGAGTTCATGACCATCGGTATCCCGACACACCAGCCCGAGCGAAAAAAACAACTTTTTGATTTAATAAACACCCCACCAAACACGGCGCACCATGTCAATGTCAACACTGACAAAACTTTTCCTTCCACGGCACACGTGAGCGGGATGAAGTAATTACAGCTATTTCATTATAATCAACATGCCGTTGTTCGTTTTTCACCATTTCACACGTCTTTCACCGGTGATTGTACATTGGGGCTTGGTGGTTTGGTTAACCTTACCCATCAACAATCGCGTCCATCACCGGGGCACGCACTGGTCCCTATTCTAACGCTTACGTTACACATTCTAAGGATAACAAATAACTTTATTTGATGGTTGATGGTTTTATGGACGAAAAATATGATTTGAAAGAAAACAGAACATTCGCATCAAATAGAGTAAATATAGGCATACACAACATGTTGTAACAACCTACTACACCCCATCACATGAAGAAAAGCCAAAAGGTTACGGTTTTCATGTGCCGATACCTTCATATCAACAATCTTTGAAGTTCAAACTGCACACGCTTTCCTTTAACGCGGCAAATCACTAAGAAGATTCTATCGCTGCCTACAGGAGGGATCCTTCAGTCAATGTCGAAAGCATACCTTTGCTAGTCTGACTCTCGAACCCTGTCAGATGGTAGCCCTAACGGCTTACCAGCACCGTTCAGTGTAGGAAGACTTCACCCACCAGCATGGCAAAAGTCATTTCACCCGACACAAAACACAATGCGTGGTACAAGCCATCAAAGGCAAATTTCCCGACGTGCAGTAAGCCTGCGATCGATCTGGTAATTAATTTCCATCTCGTGGATAACTCAGTGATGCTGTCGATTAATTGATTAAAAGGAAGAGCTTTCATGTCGACAGTAGAAACTGACGACTGTCGAAATCTGGTGTGGCGTCTAACAAGCGTATGGAGAACTGTTTCTTAAAGGTAGATTGGAAGTAACTTTTTGAAGTTCTTTCACTTCCAGACTACCGGAAAGATTTTTACAGCTCGTTTATTTTGCTTTCCCGTCTTTCAATTCTATCCCCTCGAGTAAATCCCTGAAATACAACTTTCATCAAATATATTTTGACTTTTTTTATATCAAAAATGGTAAAGCCAAAATATGACACATAAATCCAGTTTCAATCCGCAGCCAAAACCAAACGGTTGGCTGTTCATTCCACAGCTGTGGTTCTGTTAGTTATGGTTTCCATTTTCCATTAATAAATTAAATCCAAAAATAATACACTGCCAGGTATCATCGATACAACCGCATGATTGAAAGCTGCTTCGCTACCGAAAGCCACTTCACCGTGTGCTTGCGCGTGCGAGTGTGTGTACATGTGCTGCAATATAATTATTTCCATTTCCGGGCTGCCATTTTCCTACCACCAACCTTTCGGCGAGCTTTGGGTGTTCGATGAAGCTTATTGAAAATTTTCCTACCGGGAAAAAGTCAGAAAATTGGATCCGGGTGGAGCGGGATAAAATAAGCTAAATGAATAAAATGCACCAAAACAAGATTTAATACATTTTCGTTTTTTTTGTATGCGATCGGCTGCCATCCTCGGTGGTATTACTTTCAATTATGGATACGAAATGATTTACAATCCGCTGGCATTTACTGCTTTTTTATTATTGCTCTCTTCAGCTGTTTGATGCAGTATTCGATTGCAATTTAATTATCGGTTGCAGCAGAAACGATATATTTGTGATGTGCATTTCCCATTCACATAAAAACTTTCTTTTTAATTCTCGCTCATACGACAATAAAAACGAGAAAAAAACATTAAACCTAAAGTTTTCTTTTTTCAATTACAATCGATGCACACTTCAATCAACCTTGAGCAACTTAAGTTGCATTGATATATATTTATGAGAAATGCTTTATTAAATCGAATGATTATAAAGTGAGGATAAAAACATTTCAACATTTTAACGTAAGAATATAATAATAACCATTTCACCATTTCATTTTTTTTTTGTGAATATAATATTCACAAATTAAGCATATTACGATTCGATTCTTAAACTCATCGATCCAAATAATAGGGTCTTTAAAGAGAATATTTCAATGTCTACATCATAATGGTAAAGTTCATGATTCTATTTTGATCATGACCAGCTGATTGATTCCTTTAAATGATGAGTGTAGAGTAGTGATGGTCGCCACGGAGCCGGTTTCGACTTCAACCTGAAGAAGGTTCCACACTAACCACTTAGGAGCAAGCTTATCGAAGCTAATAAGTTAAAGACTTCAACTTATAGATATCTCTCTTCCAGATGACTAATGATCATCAGGATGACCAACGCAGAACAAGAAATTTTATTTGATGTAAGTATCCAGAAACTAAGATCGTGTCTTTTCCAACGCAGCACAAAAGGAAGCTATTCGTATGGTCGCATTACATTTAAGGAAGAAAGGCGATAGCATTCTGGCTGTCAAAAAAGACATCATGAATATTTCGCCTCTGAATTTGATATCCTGATCGAACTGGTGGACGTAGAAAACTGCTAATTGCTGCCTAGGGTTTTAGAAATTCTCTAGACATTACTTAAAAACTTTGTACCTAATTCCAATTCTCGTAAAACAGGACAACTCTTCGAACCATACATGCTCTAAATAAAATAGTGAGGCTTAAACGAATAAAAAATATTATTCAAAAAATCCCGTAAGCTTATTAGGGATCTGTTGGGAAAACATCCATTTAAAATTTGAAGAATCCGTTCAAACATGTTTTCAGTCTTTCTCGATTAAAGCGAGAGAGAGAGATATATAGGGAGCAAAGGTCCTTACATAAATATCAAGGATGCTAAGAATGCTTGAACAAAGGTCAGGCTTAACTCTCATAACATCGGTGTATTTCCCAAAACCAGCCATTCTCGCTCTACCATTAAAATGTATACAAGGTGTCTGGCCCTGAAATTATGTCGCTTCCCTTTACTACCCTGTGCAGAATTTACGATTCAAGTTTTTAGAATTAATCCTCATTCCGGTGTTTACTACCGTTCCACTAATACACAAACACAGCTGCTATGCAAAAGCTTGTTCCGCGTTAAAATGCATTTTCGTATTACCTCTTTTTAAATGCACTTTGGACACCGCGGAAGCAGATTAAAAGCAGCTGTTTATAAAACACCACCGAGGTAGGTTTGGCGCTTATTCGCTGCAAACCACCATCATAAACCATTAAAACAAAACCCCTCCGAGCTTTCGCACACCTTTCGCACATTTGTTTTCACCTTCTTTGTTGGTTAAAATGTTTCAACTTCAAGTGTTTCCTACTCACATTCCCTCCCTCCCCCCATTTTCGGCCAAACATTTCCCCCGTTTTATTCATAAATCTTTCCCTCCTAACATTTACAGCAAGTTTGTTGTTTGTTTTTCTTTTCGTCTTGTTGGTTTCCACGCGGAACAGATAAAACGTTTACAAGCTTTTAACGCGCCGTTCGTTCCATTTCTTCCCAAGCCGCGAAAGGCCGTGCTGATGCTGGGAAACTTTCCATTCCGTTTTTCTAATGACTTTCCAGCTCAATCCCGCTCAAAAAAGTTGACGACCACCGGAACAAGGGGTGATGAGCTGAGCTGCTACGGGCAATGGTTGAAAATTCTCAAAAAACGGGGAAACATTTGTGTTGTTACTTTTAATTCTTTCTCACTTTTCGCTTTTCTTCTACTTTCTTCGGCAGAGCTACGAAAGCACGATGTACCATGTACTTCACACTGGTAGTGCTCTGGTTGACGAGAAGCTGCCGAAGGGGATGTTGGTTGAAGCAGAAGGTGAGGTAAAATGTTGATTTCATGTTTTCTCACAACGCTTAGTGTAGTTAAGAGTGCTTGAAGTAGTGTTTCGTCCTAAGAGCGTTACGGTCAGTTACTATAATTTGAAGGACCGTTAACGCTCAAAGATGAAGGCGGAAACTAATCTCTTGACGTTAATTGATTACCTTTTTTCCTCTGGTACAAGGTTTTAATGGAAATTTGGTTTAAGTCTTTTTTTGGCATCAAAAACCTTCAAAACCGTCGCTATCAATACCAATCAGACATGATCAAGAATAAATCCGTCATATTCTAACTAGATTTCATTTAAATCTATAAAATCTGTAACTCCAAAGTGTGAAATTCAGCCATTTAAAAGAGTAGCTAAAGTGGTTAAATTTAAAGAATTTTAAACTTGAACAAACTATCTTATCAATTACAATATTTCGTTGCATTATAAAAACTAGGGTTCTTGTATTGAGCTCACTTTAATAATTGCGTATTTAATAGACATTTTTTCAAGACCTTTAAGATTGTATTACCACTTGCTTAAGAATTTGTCCCATTTAAAGTATTATCTTCTTTGAAGTGTCTCTTCAAGCACATTTTCTTCGAAGTGCCTGAAAGTATTTGTTTAGAAATGTTTTGATGCCCGCTTAGAATCTGGAAACCAAAATGGCTTAGTTATTAAAAAAAAACATAAAATCTTCATGCAGAAAATATAATCGATGAATTTCACCAGGATTCTAATTTGAAACATCACCTTTCTATCATTAATCATTTTAAAATATTCCTTAATTTGCTGCAACGATTGGTTACTTGCGCCCAGTTTTATAAAAAAAGAAGATTTAGAGGAGATCACACGGAATCTTTTTTGACCTGTATTGCTGGACATTTTAAACCCACATAAAAGCGATTGCATACCTTCGGGCGAGTGAGCTTTTGTACCAAAGCAGCAACACTTCAAACTGTGATGCCATGACCAGGATTAAAATCTTTTTATCCATTCATACCTCATCCTCAGGCCTTTTAACACATTCTTCATCCTATCTAAACTCGAATATTCACTAGGTTTTTGCCTCGGCGCAAACAGTAAAAAACACGTTCGGAAAATATCCTTCCTTCCTACATCAGCATTCACATCACACAGCTACGAATTACAAACTCCCCCACTGCTAACTGCATGCCAAATGGGAAAAGTATCATAATTGAATCTTTATCGAAATCCGATCGGTCCATCGCAAAGCTTGCAATGCTTTGTACGGGCACGTTTACTGCAACTTTCATACGGTGGCCACAACACACACCACTCTGCACACTAACGTGTACGTGTGAATGATAATTGAACATGTTTGAATACGAATTTGTTGATCGAACCGCACATGCAAAGGACAGCGCAACCAGGACAAACAGGACAAACCCAACAGGGACGATCATTATTTTACAATCCGAGTGTAGGAATGTGTGTTTGTAGAGTGTGTTACTTTTTTTCTGTAAAACTGCTTAACTGCATCATTATCTGGAGTTTGCACCGTAATTGGCACTCGTCGGAAAGCACCAACCCGACCGACACTGGTGAGCTAGCACCATTGTATCGACTGCTGAGAATGCAAGAGGAAATGTTGTTTGCATCAATGGGAATACTAAGAATTTTGGATGTTTTGTGGTTACAAGGTAGCAATGAGAATCTAAAAAATATGTTTTTCTTGGAAAATATGCCAACTGGAACATTTTATCATGATAACGTTCTCAGTTGAACGGAGCATAATGTATATAACTTTTTTTTTCGTATGATGTACATTCTTCGGTAAAACTATTTTCATTACACACAGCACGATTATTACAATCAGTTTTTTGATTCTGTAAAATTTCAAAACATAATTAACATCCAACGTAAGCATTTCGACACAAATTTCCATATTTTCTCCTAACCGAAACTCAATTTTTGTTCCATCCAGAGATCCGTACATCCCGAAACGTTTGGCACGAAACACCTCTCACAAATTTCCTTCCACTGCGATGAAAACTCTAATCTTGTTACGGATCGTGCAATCCGGACCACTGCAACCTAAGCATACCGACCAACCGGTGCATCATATCACGTCCCGCATTATCAGCACTTTCGGATCGGGTGAAAATTATTTTTCACACACCTCCGAGTGCGGGGCAAAGAACCACGCGGGACGGCAGAAAGGCCAAACGAGTACTTTGTGAACTTTACACACCTGAGCATGACGGTGAACACCGCTGAGAACGGGTTAGAATGCAGCCAGCGCTAAAACACACACACACCAGCACGATGAAGGAGAACGCCTTATTTATCGTTCCTATTTTCCAGCTCAATTCTCACACAACCGGAGCTCCTCTGACCATCCAACGCGACACTGGGAACAGAAATTTATGCAAATTGAAACATTCAAACACCGGAACACCGGTCGTCGCTACCGAACGGTGGCCCGGTTTGCCGGTTACAGAATTAGGCACACAAACGTGCAAACACCGGACAGGGAAACGAGCGCGTTCATCATCGTTTCACCGAAAACGTGAAAATGCAAACAAGTGGTTTGCCGACCGACCTTGACCATGATTGACACATGCCCGTGTCTTTTTTTTTCTCACCGTCATTGTCCTACCTTTCACACTTGCCATCGTCGTACACACGGGCAGGAAATGTTTTCGGTGATGTGTGAAATTGAAAATGACCCACGTTAACGTGTCGCTACCCCGGGTACGGATGTGGTGCTAACCGCTGCGGCCGCCGGCGAGGCACGATGCCAATAGCTCGTTTAATTTGATTTACCCTCATGCTTTGCGCTGCCCGGTACAGCGGTACGGAAAAACTGGCTTTTTCTACGGGTGAACGAGTGTTGTGTTTGTTTAGAACGGGTTTTTTTTTTCATTAAATGAAAGGATTTGAGATTTGTTAAACAATTTGACTAGATTGCGTGAAATAGATGCAAGGATAATTTAACACAAATGAAATTAAACTAAAGAGTGCAGAGAGCAGTTTAAACAGGAAAGGGGATGGAAAACCCTCTTCGTTTTGATTTATCATTAAATAAAAAGTGATAAAAGCAACGTTGTTCAGCTTTGAACTTGCGAAATAACTTCATTAGTATTCATTTTCCATAACACAAAAACACAACGGAAAATAGATTAAAATCACTCTTAAAATCACGCACTTCCAAAATCACTTCAGCGCTTGGCCTATATTTAGGCGCGCTAATTTTCTTTTTGTTGTCTAAAGAGAGCCTTCTGATCTACTTATTGCTTGTGGTAAACAGATATACCTATAAAAAAACTATAAAACTATAAAACTGCCTAACAATAAAAAATAAACGCCTGCACTGCTTTCAGAACAAAGTTTTTAGTAACAAAGTAGAGTAAAATCTGGAAGAGGTAGTTGGAAAGTATCAGAAAGGATTCCGTAGTGGAAAATTAACCTCTGATCATGATCATGCGGCAATTCTTGGCGAGAAGATGGCGGAACAGAAGCAAATAACAGCATGCGGTATAACCGCCAGTGTAAAACTATACGCCGTAATGAGCTCATTTTGAATCCTGGCATTTTGAATCGCAACGGCTTTGCAATCTGCACTGACAAATGCTTCACTGTGTCGTTCGGTGGCAGCCGGAATCCGATCTTGGCTACCTATCACATCGAAGGCATTGCAGTCGAAAGGCAAACCTTTGCCAGGGACCACGGCATACTTTTAGACGCAAATCTGACCTTTAAACTGCACACCGATGACGTCATCTCCAGAGCTAACCAATAGCCATTGGCCTCATCTTCAGAACTACCAAAGAATTCCGTGATCCTGTGTGCATCAAGACCGTCTACTGCAGTATCGTTCGCTGGGTCCTGGAATACTCTTGTGTTCTCTGGAACCCTATTACTGCTACCTGTTCCGCACGAATCGAGTCGATTCAGCGAAAGCTTACCCGCTATGCCTTATACCTGCTTCCTTGGCATGACCGTCGGAATCTTCCGTCGTATCCTGCTCGGTGCTGTCTCCTGGGTCTTGAACCCCATTCCGTTCGAAGACGTAATGCAGAGTGCATTTTAATTGCAGGTCTGCTTAACGGAAGTATTGTCTCTTTTGTCAAGCATCGACCTTAATGCACCATCTCGAGCACTCAGGACCAGGGATACACTTCGTGTTATTCTGCCCCGTTCCAGCTCTGGTCGGTCCGACCATATGCTTCTTCTTCTTCTTCTTCCTTGGCACTACAACCGCGTAAGGTCTTGGCCTGCCAGCTATTGCTAGCTTTCTGTGACTAAGTTTTACCCGTAGCCGGATAGTCAGTCCTGCGTACGGGGAGGACCCTATGCTACGCATATCATAATTCCGTCTCGGAATCGTTTGATTTTGGCCTATCTTCCGACTGTTTTAGAGACAGACTCCGTCTACTCCCATGGCCGCAGTTATTTGCTGAACAATTCAATAAGGCCTCGGGGCCCGTTGATATTTTATACAATAAACAATAAATAATAAGCTTATCAGGCTTGTAAAAATGGCCAACATCACATGCAAGATGAAGGTGGAGAAATAACTTCATTAGTATTCATTTTCCATAACACAAAAACACAACGGAAAATAGATTAAAATCACTCTTAAAATCACGCACTTCCAAAATCACTTCAGCGCTTGGCCTATATTTAGGCGCGCTAATTTTCTTTTTGTTGTCTAAAGAGAGCCTTCTGATCTACTTATTGCTTGTGGTAAACAGATATACCTATAAAAAAACTATAAAACTATAAAACTGCCTAACAATAAAAAATAAACGCCTGCACTGCTTTCAGAACAAAGTTTTTAGTAACAAAGTAGAGTAAAATCTGGAAGAGGTAGTTGGAAAGTATCAGAAAGGATTCCGTAGTGGAAAATTAACCTCTGATCATGATCATGCGGCAATTCTTGGCGAGAAGATGGCGGAACAGAAGCAAATAACAGCATGCGGTATAACCGCCAGTGTAAAACTATACGCCGTAATGAGCTCATTTTGAATCCTGGCATTTTGAATCGCAACGGCTTTGCAATCTGCACTGACAAATGCTTCACTGTGTCGTTCGGTGGCAGCCGGAATCCGATCTTGGCTACCTATCACATCGAAGGCATTGCAGTCGAAAGGCAAACCTTTGCCAGGGACCACGGCATACTTTTAGACGCAAATCTGACCTTTAAACTGCACACCGATGACGTCATCTCCAGAGCTAACCAATAGCCATTGGCCTCATCTTCAGAACTACCAAAGAATTCCGTGATCCTGTGTGCATCAAGACCGTCTACTGCAGTATCGTTCGCTGGGTCCTGGAATACTCTTGTGTTCTCTGGAACCCTATTACTGCTACCTGTTCCGCACGAATCGAGTCGATTCAGCGAAAGCTTACCCGCTATGCCTTATACCTGCTTCCTTGGCATGACCGTCGGAATCTTCCGTCGTATCCTGCTCGGTGCTGTCTCCTGGGTCTTGAGCCCCTTTCCGTTCGAAGGCGTAATGCAGAGTGCATTTTAATTGCAGGTCTGCTTAACGGAAGTATTGTCTCTTTTGTCAAGCATCGACCTTAATGTACCATCTGGAGCACTCAGGACCAGGGATACACTTCGTGTTATTCTGCCCCGTTCCAGCACCGGTCGGTCCGACCCTATGCTTCTTCTTCTTCTTCTTCCTTGGCACTACAACCGCGTGAGGTCTTGGCCTGCCAGCTATTGCTAGCTTTCTGTGACTAAGTTTTACCCGTAGCCGGATAGTCAGTCCTGCGTACGGGGAGGACCCTATGGTACGCATATCATAGTTCCGTCTCGGAATCGTTTGATTTTGGCCTATCTTCCGACTGTTTTAGAGACAGGCTCCGTCCACTCCCATGGCCGCAGTTATTTGCTGAACAATTCAATTATGCCTCGGGGCCCGTTGATATTTTATACAATAAACAATAAACAATAAGCTTATCAGGTTTGTAAAAAATGGCCAACATCACATGCTAGGTGAAGATGGATGAACCACTATCAGAGCCCTTTGCTACCACCATGATTCTGCGCCATGAGGACAGTCTTGTTTGTCTTCATTCCGGCGCTAGAGAGGGTCATCCGAAATTCAAAAGTGGAAAATTTGAGAACCATCTTCTATAAGTCTGTCCAGATCCTGGCTTACGTTTATGACTATACATAATTGTTTTCAGTCTCTCATATATAGCAGAAGCTTACCAAAGGATAAAGCCAGCGCCTACTAACAAATACTGTTTTACGCAGGGGTGTTGTACAAATAGGTGATCGCACTTTTAAATCTATCTATCTATCTTTAATCTATCTAGTATCAAAAGTCAGTAAAGTTAGCAATAAGTTGATTTGAGGAAACACATCCACTTAAAATACCTATAGCAACAGCCGAAGCTGGGACTGTCTAGTACCTTCATAGTTCCAATTCTTACATACAAAACTATCTTCAAGAGGAGAATGACAATAGAGGAGCCGGTACAACGACGAGCTCTGCGAGGCAACCTTAACATCATTTAGCGTATTAGCCTCGCTTGGATCCGGTGAGCTGGTTATGTCATGAGAATGGCACCGGGAGAACCTCCAGCCTTAAAATCCGTTTAGGCCGTCCACATGGACAGAGGCAGCGTGGTAGGTACGTCAAACTGAGATGAAGTGATGGCGTTGATGCATCCACTAGAATGGCCGGGATATTTAGTTGGCAGACAACGGCATTAGACAACATACTGCGTTAGAAAACATGTCTTGAAGTCTTCACACTTTAGCTTCGCCGATGCTTTTTGCCCAATTAAACTACGCTCAGAAAACATTCCACTTACTTTCCATTTGTTTTAGTATAATTTATATAATTGCAACTCGTCTTTTCTTCCATCAAGCAAACAAATAGCACAATACAAGTTGTATACATACTTGACATCTTGCAGCAATTGCAACCATAAATTCCCAATTTTATCACATTCAATTTGAAAAACGACACACTTGATTGCTGCTATTTCACTCTGCTTCCGACCTTCTCCCGGCTCCATTGTCTAATGAATTTTCCAAAATACGGGCACCCAATTGAGCACGTAAACGGACAGATAAATAATTGCTATTGCCATGCTTCCAAAACATGGTACGCCAACGAACAGCGCAAACAATAGAATAAAAGAAACACAAAACCCATCCAGCTGACCATTGCAAGACAAAAGCACGCAAGCATACCGTCCCAAGCAAAGATCTCAATTATAGCAATAAATTTTTCCATAATGAAGCACCAAAGGCCATCTCCGCTTTGGCCACCGATAAGGTCGATTGCTTTTCCAACACGGTACATTGGAAAATGGCGCTTATCCCCCAGCCTTTCCCCCCCCCCCCCCCCCCCCTTCCGTACAGGTGAAAGAGGAAGAAGAAAGAAAAACATCTGACAACGGGTCCACGAGTGCCGGGAACATTCAGGCGAAGCTAAAATGTTTTCATTCTCTTGACCCAATCAGAAAAATAAGCACCCCGTCCATTTAATCTGCACCCTCCCAGGCGTGGCATTGGGCTGAAGCAAAGGGCTTACCCGTGGCAGCAAAGCCAGTTCCGATTGGAGCACGTCCGTTGCAATGCGGATGAAAAATAAATTAATTTACCATGCTCATCCGAGCACCGGCGCCTATGGATCTTTGTTTTTGAAGTGGAAAATCGCATCCCTCCTGTTTTTCTTAGTTATGCATTGTTCGGTTCCTTCACGTTCGATTCGGGCGTTAGCTTTCTTTCTGCCGTCCTTTTAAACGCTACCAAAACAATCACTCGCGAACAAGCAAACAATTTATGGGTGCATCATATAAAAACATGATAAATCGACGGTTCGCTTCCTCATTAAAGAGCATTAGCAGCAGTTCGGAGGTACACAGACAAGCGGGAAGATGGCGCATTGCGATGGTAATCAATTAAATTGTGTCCTTCGATAAAAGCTTTATCACCGAACACCACCTTCTGCAGTCCCCGGCTTGGTGATGCGGTTCCCATATATTGTGGTTAAAATGTATAGGACTCACACACACACACACACGCTAAAACACGATCTTGCATGCAGAAAAACATTCAATGCATTTCCGGGTCATAATCATCGTCATCATCGGCAGCATCATCGTTGGATATAAATAAACACACACTTTATTATGTTCTGTTCGTGTAGCCAAGCTGCAGGAGATAGGTTCAGCATAAACGAGACGAACCGAAACCATGTCGGTGGCTATGTACCCCGTACACCAAACTACTCAATATATGATGAACAATCAGGGGCAACCAAATGGGTCAACCCGTCCCACGTCCACGAAACCTTCCTAGCCCGCGCCTCAAATAAATTGTACCAACTCCGGCACCATTCCCAGACTCATCATTTTCGTCATTTGTATTCGTTCACCATTCGAGAGCCACCATGAATTATGAGGTGCCTCAGCAGCATGCCTCCATGTCTCCATTCAGTGCTTTTAGGGAGGGGGGGGACGGGGCCTTTGATAGTGCAAACTCAATAAAGACACCACCGTCATCACCCGCGACGGTGTGGAGGGGTGTGGAAAAGAGTGAACCCGGCGTCAGCGACCGAACGCCGGCCGCATGCACATTCGAGTGCACTTGATTGCGGGAACAATTTGGCATAATTAATGTCATGCACCAAATGTGCCGAGGGAAATAGGTTGGCTGCAAAAAGGTTTCCTTCCATCCGTGTGTTTGTGTGTGGCGCTCACTCACACACACACGCATGGAAATTCAATCGTCACACAGGGCGAAAGTTGTAGAAATAAATTGAAAATTAATCAGCCGCTCATACGGAGGGGTGGTCGGGTGAACGGGGTGCACGACATGATGGACATTGAATTAGTTCCGGGAAAGTGTTTATGTTTTAATCATTCTTGAATCTCTTTCAATCAATGAGGGAATAAAGGTGGAGATGCTTCAATTGCTTGGTAGGCAAGAGCATTTGCGGGATGCCACGCTAGCGCTAATCGAAATAAAATAGGTTTGAAATTTATCGAATTGAAAGTTTTCGAAGAATTCGTGCCAAATGAAAGCGTTTTTACATTTTCAGTACAACATGGCGCTAAAAAGGACCGTTCCATTTTTTTACGCAAGAGAAATCATCTAAGAAGACACTCGTGATCTCATACGTAACTGATGCATGTGGTGTGGTCGAGATCGACAGTTTTCCGGGAATGAAAGCGTTCAACAGTGTCAACGTTAAACGCTTTATAATATGAGAGCATGCTTTGTTGGTCCTTACTGGCACTTCTTCTTCTCTTCTTTCTTGGCCTAATGACCTCTAAGGTCATGCCAGCCATTTCACTTATTGTTACCGCATAGTTGGATAGTCAATCCTCACTATGGGGGAACGGCCCAGATGAGACTTGAACCCCGGTCCTGCCGTGTGAAGACCGGCGCCGCTGTCGCATCTACCAACGGGACGCCTCCTGGCACTTATTTAAGTTAAACATTGTTGCATCAAGCGTCTGAGTGAACTGTTAACCACTGCAGCAAAGGTTCTTCTGCTACTGCTTCAAGGAGCAAACTTGTAAGTCATCAAGAACGTTTAACCTGAATAAAGATGTGATCAGAGGATCACTATTTTAGTGAGCCAACTCCAGATATCCTCATACCTACGTCTCTTTATTATTTGAAATCGTTTAATTTGGTATGCTCCCATGTAGAGCTTAGGTCTCGTCGTCTACAAGCTCGATGAGATCTAGAAGTAAACCATACAGATGCTGCCACAACTGGTACATCATATACCACAACGTTGGTTCTTTAATTGACCGTTTCGATGGTCAGCGCTATTTTATTTCTATGTCCTCATGAAGCCGCATATGAAGTTTGCACTGCAAGCCCCAGTTCTCACGTCACGATACCATCGGCAGCACACTCGTTCCAGTGAAATGGAACATCAAGAGTCTTCAAACCTTGATGAGCAATTCGTCAACCTCTGGGACCTATGTGACAACCTCTTAGTAGCCGTGTTCTGATCAGTTCATCGTTTGTACTTCGGAAAACATCTTTTCAAAGGTAGTTCGCAGGTTCTCGGTGTCCTTTGCAGTTGATGTATTTTAAAACGCTCTTACTGACGTTTTAGATAGTCTTCACAGGTCCCTTGATTGACTAAATTGCATCTTTGTTCTTAAGAAAAATGGGCTAAATTTCAAGTATACATCACCTCTTGAAAAATTTACATAGATTTCTGTTCAGTGAGTTGATTAATAATGCTTAGATGATGCAATATATGAAAAAGAGGATTCCAACATCCGTAGTCAAATATAAACAGAGCAAGTGTAATTCCTTTGTTTAAACTATCAATGATAATTTAAGTTAAAGAAATAACACGCTCATCGACAAGCTGACACAAGCTTTTCTATGTTATTCCATGCACACAAAAACATTGCCCATATACTGTACGTGTGTGCAAAAAAGTGTGAAGCAAAATGGCGAAATAAGACCAAAGGCTACCCCCTTCCGAGATAAATCATGACACGACCGCCCGACCTGTGATCATTTACGATAACAGCGCTTATAAGAAGCGAGTTAAAAAGCAAACAAACGCAAACTCATCCCAAAAGTCAAACGGCACGGCAACGGCACGATCCGGAATGCAGCAACCCGAACATCGAGTTAAAGTAAGAACCGCACATACAAACAAAATTAAATGCACACTCAGCAGCTGCAACATTTGATACTGTTAGCAAATGCATTCTTCAACACGTTAGTACCGCTTTTGTACGCTTTGTAGCACACGGCGGCGTGGTATGTTGGTTTTCTTGTGAACAAGAACAAGGAAAAATGGAAACTGTTTGGGGAGCAAAAAAAAAAATGGTGAAGTAAATAAAAAATGAAACATGAAATCGAAAGCAATTGTAGTTGTAAAAAGGGCGAGCGTAGAAATGCACACACATATAAATACAGGAACAGAGTGCGCGTAAATCGACAACTATCGTACGCCGGAAGTTCTGCTTACCAAAAACGAGCTCAACCGTGGAAAGATGCTGAAGCAAATACTGTTTCCACCCCGCCAGAGTAACTTACATCCAGATGCTATTCATTTCTGGAACTATACTGCCTGCCCTCGGAACTCTGTATCGTCCCACCCAAGACAACCAAGTGCAGCTAGCTGAGAAAGGATGCTGCTTAACTTTGTGCCCCTTTTTCCTGTTTTCTTCCAACAGGGCATTCCAGGCATACTGATTTTAGCACCCTGATGTTCAGTTTCGGCCAAGATACACAAGCAAGTTGCAGCTGCATCGAAAGCTTCTGGTCCTGCGTTGGTTGTTTCCTTGGACGTTCTTTTCACGAGAACAACTACACCACCTACCTGTGTTTCTTACCCTGTTCCAAACATTACTGACTTCCATTTCACCCTTACGGTCTGTTTAGTGGATTGCTTCTCGGTAACATTACTCACGCCAAGAAGGCACGCTATCGACTTCGGAAAACTGTGGCTCCCCCACAGCTTCCTCAAAAGCCTCCCCCCACGCTGGGAAGGTGATAAGAGATTGAAAACTTTCCCAACCGTTCAAATAAACGCCCCTTTCCGGTTCGACTTTAAAGGGGTCGCATTCAGAATGGAAAAGTTTTTCATCATCACGAGCACAAGATTTGTCACTAAACTCTTTTTCCTTTGCTCAAATTCAAAGTCTCGCCCGATCTCTCAGCTATCCACTCTAATCCTCTCGATCAAGAAGGGCTTTTAAATTTTCCGATTGTTTCCTACCCAATGCTGTGTTCTCATTCTCGCTTGCCTCATCATCCCCCAAAAACGAAGCAAACGGAAAAGTTAAATTAAATATGCCATCCGGTTCCTTCTAGTGAAGCGCACCATCATTGCAATATTCTTCGGACGGATCAGCTTTTGTTCCGCCCTATCTTTTTTTTTTGTTGGAAACCAAACGAAAAATAAAACACGTCTCGCCAGCGCGAATTTGTAACCAAATTTGCATCCCCAATTTTCCGGGTGAAATCGGATGCCGAAACTATCCCGCCAACTGCCGTTTTTCATGGTGCGCAATAATAGTTTGGTGGCAGGTTCAAATTAGCGTTTCGATTGCACAGCGTCCTTGGTTTATTTGTCGTTCAATTTTGGAAGGAGGACATCACTGGAAAGTTTCGTTGAAGGTGCAATTCCACGAGCAGACACCAATAGTAGTAGTAACACTTTGAAGGGTGAAGTTTTTCGTTCGGCAATTGCGTGTTTTATTAGCTGAGGGCGATGAAGAAGATTGAAAAACTTGTGAAGATGTTACAGAGTGCGTTCACTGCTTAATGTTGATTGGGGTTGGGTCTTGGTACTTAGATAATTTATTCCGGTTGTGGAAATAGTAGTTTAAAGAACTCATAGCAAACAATATATGTCTTCTCGAGCACAATAACCTCTGCCGAAAATCGAGAAGACTTCGTCAATTATTTTTAGATTACCTTTAGGGACCTTTTTCGTGCATCTTTAAAAGTAAATTAAGCAGAGCTCATAGTATTTATTCTCTTTATTCAAGTCGGTGGTAAAAGAGCTCACAATAAACATCTTTAATATTCCACATGCTCTACAAACCTCGTGTTATGAATGTTATATTTTGAAAACGTTTGGCAGGAGTTCAACACTTAATATATCTAACCAGCATTATTGAATAATTATCAGGAGATTCAAAACACTAGAAAAATATTATGAAAAAGTAACATAAAATTAGTTTTCTTCAGTATAAATTTATTCAAACAGAGTACATCATCTTGGAAATGATACATCTCCTTAGCGGCATCCAATATCCAATCACCTCCACGCCATTACTGATTCAGCGTACACCTACGCGGACGAAGCCCACAATCTATGTTTACCATTAAGAACATATCGAAGGGATAATACGATAATCTTCTTCGCACTCGATCGACAATCCATCCGCCCATCCACCCATCCCCACATACACACACACACATGACACACATTCCAGTGCCATTCATCCAGCAATCAATGTCGAGTATCATTACATCCGTCGAGAAGCATCCGTTCACGCTCAGCGCCGAAGATGTTTACTTGTCTCCCAGCAAGGCAACACAACAAGATTTCTCATAGGTTACGCAGTTCCTCGCACACCATAACCGCAATAAGCAAGGATTGATTTAATCACAAACAATCTCCTCACCACAACACAAGCACCATCGACGAGTTCCTGGCGGACACAGATGTCACCATCCGGGCAACAGGGGGTTTTTCACCGTCAACGGGCCAGAAGACATTGCATTTTCCCCGTTGGATTCAGGCCATGGTACACTGCGCCCGGCCATTCGATGGTATGTCGCGATACGATACGGTGATGATGAATAAATAAGCTGTTTCCGTCAGACCGAAGCCTTCGGTGGCTTCATTTGCATAATTGATTCCAAAATAGATAAGCAACGTGACGGGCGCAATGGCGCTGCCGTGCTTGTGAATACGCTCGCACAGGAAGGGTAAGCCGGTTGAATGGTACTACGGTGTGCCATTACATCGACTATTACAGTGAGCGAAGGTGCGCTTTAAATCGTGTCAGCGGATTGTGCTGTGCACAGAAGAAAGGCCTTTAATTAATTTTCAACTGTGCAATCTCTCCAATGGCTTCCTTTCAGTGTTGCAAGCCTTTTCTACGCTCCGCAAGAAAGTAATAAGTTGCTAAGAGTTTCTGCTCGGGAAGGCGCACAAGTCATAAAGCCACTAATTACGAAATCATCCTAATGTGACCATCAATGGTGGAGCGAAAGCTAACATGCATCATTCGCTGGAGAATTTTGAAAGGTGACACAGAGAAAAAAAAGGTCAAAGCCATAAGTCAGTCCACTACCCACACATAGCAAACGCCAACTTACGTGGAACTACTTTACGCTTATTCTAGTGTCCTTTCCCCCGACTGTGTTGTGAATAATCTATCCGCCCGGTACGGCTCCATCTCGCTTGTTTGCATCGGGCTGACAGCGAATTATACCTCTTTTCTCGCATAATCCCACCAGCAAGAACACTACACTCAAAGCAATCCGATCCGGGTGCTCCGAAGCAAAGTGCGAAAGGAAAATGGAATTAGCGGCGTTCCTGGTATAGCAGCCGCGAAAACACAGCATCCTTCTCGCACCTACATAACCACTCCGGAGGGATAAAATTAAACGGCGCCCATAAATGATTCATAATGATGCGCCTGTAATAATTATCATTTGCATTTGTGCACCCGTAACCGGGTGTATGTGCTACACGCTCGTTCCGTAATTAGTGGTTTGGAGCGTCAAGATAAATGCTTTAAACTCGTCCACTGCTCAGGGAGCTTCAGAGCAGACGTGCTATTTGCTAAAGTATTCTAGCATGCGCTAGTGTTTAAAGAGATGCAGGGTAAAAGTGACACTAGGATTTAATAACGAAAGCATTTTGCACGATCCTACTTCTCCTGCCTAAGATTTGTGAGTTCCAGATCCTTTAGAGTGATGCCGTACTTTACCAGCTTGCCCTCGATTAGCGACAGAAGATCATCATACATCTTGCTCACTCGAGCTAGATCGTAACGCAAAGCCTGAATTTTGTCATTCTTCTGAACCAACAGCTTCTCAATGCGGACACTCAACGATTGAGGTTCTATGCCGGCCAACGATAGGACCTCACCAAGAATGGCTTCACGCTGCTCCGTTTGCTTCTCGATGTACTCCAGCTTGCGTTCCAGGAGTGAATTCTTTAGTCCTGATTTTTGCTGTAGTTCTAGCATGGATTTTTCAAACAATCGCTTCAACTGATCCCTCTCTTCCACCAGCTTCTCACACCGCATCTGCAGCACGTCCTGCTCCAACTTCAAACTGGACAGTTGCTTCTGAGTACTATTCAAGCGGGTCTTCACCCGGTTCAGAGTGGCCTTATCCCGATCGTAGTACTGCAGCTTCTTTCGCAACTCCACCAACTCAGCCTGTGAACTCTTAAGTGGCTCCGTCAGACGCTTATTCTCCGCCATTACCTCACTGAAGCTCTTGAGGTCCTTATCCGACTGTAGACGCATCTCTTCCATCTCTTCCTTCATACTGTTGATCAGCGCTAAATTGTTCTGTGTGATCGCATTATAATAACTCTTCATTTCCCGATACGCTTGCTCGTTTGTACTGATCAACTCAGCGATCTGTCCATTCTTGCGCTCCTCCACCTCCGACAGTTCCATCTCGTGGCGTACCTCAGCCTCCTCTTTGTAGCTTCCGAGCCGTTGTTCAAACAACTTCGTCATGGCTTCGATTTCTTCCTGAAATTTAGCTCTCTCAACACTCAGCAGCTCGCTGTGCTTCAACTTCAGCTGCTGTATCTCTAGCTCGGTATTTTCTTCCTTCTCGCGCAATAAACGCTTCAGGTCACGCTTGTCGTTCAGCAGTTCTCGCTCCTGTAGTGTATGGTCTTCCTGTGCCATCTTGAGCTGTGTCATCATTTCGGCCCGTAGCTCTCCAATGTGCGATTGATGTTCGTACTGCAGGTGCTTCATTTCTTGCATCACATTCTTTGTATCCTGATCGGCAAGCTCTTGAGCCACCTCGACATCACGCTCCTTGCCACGTATGACCGCCTTCGCTTCTTCCAGCTGTTTACGGGTAATTTCCCAATATGTCCGCAGTTTGTCGCGCTCGAGCTGGAAGAAGTTGCGCTCCTCTCGCTCGCGCTCCATCTCGTTACGGAGCTTGAGAGCGAACTGCTCCAGCTGCTCCCGGGACATACTGGACGTGTCGACGCCATCGATGACGGCTAGAAAATTGCGAGGAAAGCGATGTATTGTATCATTTTTATGGAGAAGTGAACGGATAATAGGAGATACTTACTACTTCCTTTTGCTTTTTTAGGACCCTATTAATAAAAAAACAAAGATAATTAAATATTATTTTAAAGTTAAATATTTAGGAAGATTTCTACAAACAAACTACTCCAAACAACAACCTACCATTTTCCAAGATTTTGTTCAAGTTGTTTCAACACTTTACCGCGTATCACTGTGCGATACAATTTATACGCTTGATACAGCTCCCCTATTCCTTCACGGTCAAACAGTCCGTTTCGCTTGGTCTGGCACACCCAAACACACACACACACACTATCCGAAGTACGGAAGCCACAGAATGACGAGAAACCTAAATCAACAATTGTAGAAAATCGTAAGCGAACTCTGTGTGTGCTCGAACCATGTTTAGAACACGGTTTCTGTCGTTTTCTTCGCTCCTTCGCAAATACTATACCTAGGTACCAAAAACCAAATATCCGCTCGCTTGACGGTGCTCCTATATCCGGCCGTTTGCCGACTCAAAACGGTAACGGAACGGAACAACCAAAGCTTCTCAAATCCGCCGCCCGTACCGGAAGAGAGAACCAGTATCCGGGCAAGCAAAAAAAACACACAACCAGGAAAAGGTAACAAAACAAACGCAAAGCAAACGCATCCGAAGTACGTACGTTCGTTGCTCGACGCTTTTTCACTTTCGATTAGCTCAAGGCGCTCCGGTGGTGGCTGCGTTTATTTCGTACAAACAGTGCGCCGCAGACGGTAACGCGCGTCACGTTGCCATGGAGGCGCACTACAAGGTAGCTGCTGTTTGCCAAACGCTCGATGGTGTTTTGAATTTATCACGTTGCCACACGATTGCACGTTATTTGCTGTTTACGATCCGAGGTTGAGCGCTGCAGAATTGTGTTCGTACGGATAAGAAAATTTAATTTTGTGTAGTTTTATGAAGAAAAAATCAGCTTTATCAGCTATCGAAAGTAGTTTACCTGCACTTTTTTTTATAAAATATGTAAAATATGTACGAACTGTAAATATAGTTAAAGTTTTTGTGAGGACAACTTCTGCAAAGTAAAACTAAACCATTTACAAAGACAACCTGTTGCTTCCATAACAACAGATAAGAAATAATAAACAAAAACAAAATAAATAGGCTCTACCTTTCAGTTTGATCATGTTCTACATTTATGTATTTTGTCGAAAGTATAATAAATTATTGAAATAATCAATAAATACATTCCTAACGCCTGATTGTTATTAAATGTACGCGTTAAATAAGCAAGCATAAATGATACTTCCCGTATAATAAATCAATTTTCAATACAAGAAAAGTGCAACAATAAATACTGACCAGCAAGCAGCAAAGACAATGATCGAAAGAAACAAGAAACAAATCTAAAACCCAATCCCTATACACCAACGTGCTCCAATTCATTTAGAACACAACCACTTCCGGCGATATCCATTTGGGTCGCTCGATGGCATACGGTTTAATGCATGACGATGCATGATTGAATCCGAATGCACGACACAATATTGAACTGAGCATTCGATTCTATCGGCTTACGGTGCGCCAGCTGCCTCCCCATCTCCACCCGCTTCGAACATCACAGACACGGTGGTTCGGGAAATTGAGGTAAACCCGTATCTTCCTACCGGCCCAAATGCATTACCCGTGCTGAGGAAAATTAAATTTTGCTGAGGCACTCCCAATAGGGGGAAGTCGTTTTTCGGGAAAGAAACGTGCCCCAACCCATTGCCCATCTCCCGCAGCTAGTCTCGGTTTCGACCAAAGCTTTCACAACAGATTAGAGACCGAGCCGTGCGAAAAATTCACTTCCAATCAGTGTGCCTCCTACGGTTGTTCTTGCCTTGAATGAAATGTGGACCGGAGAATCATTTGTTCCTCGTGGGTAGGTTTTACCATTGCTCCAAAGTCTGGTTCAACTGCTAGACACACCTGGACTTGTGTTGAGAGGTGTGGTTCTCGTGCCCTGTCCTAGCTCTACATTCAATTTGAGTTTTACGGATCAATGCACTTACACTGACGAAGGTTAGGGCCGTAGTTATTCTCCGGTCAGAGCTTCCAATCGCGCCACCAGACAGGAGTGTTGAAAGGTAACAAGGCATACGTCCGATCTCGACCCACAGTCTCTCACACACGCACACTTTGCGCTTTTGCTGAGAGTTTGTTCTAACAATTTCCTATTAAAATCGAACACTCCTCCATGCCGTACCGAAAACCATTTTTATCGACAGCTTCCAGACATGGTTTGTCCGAAAAATGGCACCTTGCTTCTATCTCGGTGCCATTGCGATGCTCGTTTTTTGTTTTGTCCCACACTTTGAGATGCACTTTGGGTAAGTGTGTTTTTTCACCTTTCGTGAAACAGCTGCTTAAGTGGAATTTCGTTAAGGAGAGGTGTTTTCGATCGTTCGTTGTTTCAGGAATTTCTGATGAAACCTTCGAGACGACCGCACCAATCGATCAGTGGCACCATTTGTTATGATTAGATTTTCTTAAAGGGTCGTTTATCTTTAATTATGTATGTATTTTTTATAAATGTTTCTGAAGAAATGGGAATAAATCAAGAAAGTTTATGTAAATTTATTTAACAAACGTTTTACATTTATTTATTTTTTTTATTATATTTTCGCCTGAATATAGGCAACGTGAACATTTGCGCCTAAATGTAGACAATAAGTTGAGCTATTCATTAATAGCTACGAAACGGTAGAGAAACCAACTATTTGAGGACAAAAGAAAACAGCATATGAAATCAACATACTACTGAATGTTAGGCATCAATTCGGCCACGGACATTCTGATATTAGAACACCTGATAATACTCTAGGCCGAAAGAATTAAAAACTGACTTTTTTCGATTTGCTCGACTATTTGTAAGCTAAAATCGTTTTTTTTTATTTCGTTCATCCTAGACCATCCTTCATTTCCAACCGTCCGAACCGCGTCGACCTAATACAGCAAAAGCTAACTATTCAATGCTAAATTTAATATCACTTCAAGAAAATAGTGACTCCCAAAGAGTTGAAAATTGTTACGAAATATCCATATCAACTCGAAACCCCTTCGATTCCTCATGTGACCAGGGTAAATGTGATCAACGTAATGAAATCCCTTGCTTCAACTACAAATTAGAACTTTATATTGGACATATTAAAACAATCATACAAACTACCGGTTCCCCGTGGAACCACAGACATACCTGTGGTAAGAACAAAGACTTTTCTCACATCTAACGCCTTTCTATAGACCGAGATTCAAGAACTGAAGTGTTGGCGCTGGTGCAAATGGATGCTTTTTAAGAAAAAGTTAAGAGATAAAAGTTGTCTTCATGCTTCACGGCTGCATTGATAACAAATACCCACCTATCAAAAGATGTTTCAGTAGCTCTGGAGCCATTAAACGTAATGGCATTACACTTATCATCGAAACATCCAATAAAGTACAGAGCCAGGACACGTTATTCCAGTTCAACACATATTAATTTGGTGAAGCAAATTGAGTTAAACAATATGTCTTTCCATTCAAAGAAATTGTAAGAAATTCTAAAACCATCTTAAATTGGTACATAACACAAACGTTCAATCTCGTTAACAAACACTCAGGTCAGATACGCAAGAAACCATACACCCTCCATTCTTTCTTTGTCTACTGCAGAACTCAATCGTCCGGGTCCAGTGCATCGGACACTGTTGCTGTAACCACAAAACCCCTTACCATCCCATCTTGTGCCCAACCAACTCTCAAAACCCCTTCAAAGTGGTAAAAATTTATAAGATTTTACGTAAAACAAATACCGGCAGCGATAACCACACTTTCCCCATAGCAAAACCACAACATTGCGTTTCGGTACGCTTCTGTTCCAACTGGCTTTTCATCCCACCCCGGAAAGTGCATTACACACGTACATACCAGTTTTGTGTCTGCAGAACGTAAACCACAACCCCCATACGCAAAGTTGTCGTTAAAATTGTTCAAAATTTTAAGCAGTTTTGTGCATGAGAAATTATATCAACGTGACTAAACGAGCGCTGGATGGCAGAAACACATTAGTAGACGTTGGGAAACTCGTGGCTTTTCGTGGAAAAATTGTTAAGCTTCTATTTATAATTCAAATGTAACACCATTAAACAACAACACCAATTCTAATCGTAGCGCGTAGCTCCTTCGCTCCTTCCTGTAACCGTATCACCGACCGCCATCTTTGATACGCTTTTTGACCTTACCGGGGATTAAATGTTAATTAATTCCTTCGCTGAAATCACACCTTTCCATTGGCAATCGACGTTATGGAGCATGTTCCAGGAGCGGGATTACACGCACGCACAGTTCACGGTGGTTACAATTTGCCTTCATTTGGTCTCTTCCGGTAACGGGAATCGTCTGTGTTTGTGTCTATAATTCATATCAGCCCCGGTAGGCTTAGTAGGGTTTCTGTTTGCCATGACAAATCGTAATCTTAGGATTACGCATCGAACAACTTCACCATTCAGCGTTACGATTAGTGTTGCGCTGTGGTTCCGGGAGTTCGGAACTGTGCTTCTGCTCCACCTAACAAACTTACCAAGAAATACGTCCGTTCCAGGAACTTAAACACCTGATGCAGATCATGTTTGGCCACTCCTTTCGAATGTAATACATCACAACCATCGTATCGTACGACTTCCGCCAGTTCTTGGCATTCTGCATTTACATACGCGTACCAACCATTTATTTTCTCCCGAAAACCCATTTCCGTAACCATATTGTTACGAACCGTGTACTTAAAGCGGGAGAGGGGGGGGGAGGAGGCAACTGTTGCTTAGTGAGGTGTCATTTCTCGCGAAAACGACCCAAGCCCACGTTCTCCAACCTCCTCCCAATTCCAAAGTCCACAACGTGTGCGCTAATGATATGAAATTTCCCATGCACACAGTCGGAGTGCCATGGACATGTTCCTGATCCTGAGAACAGTGTGTGAAATAATGTGGTTTTTAGCATTCGGAGTCACGTTCTTAATTACCGTCTTCGGGATTTAGCACCACCAAATGGCCGTACCTCTGGAATGTGGGACGCCCATTACTAATAGCAGCCCTCGGTGAGGTAAACCACCACGCTACCACTAATGTGCATTATGTCGCATTCATAAATTGTCCCGTTTTTAACTTAACGCTTAACGTGCATGTTCCACACCGATCTAAAGCAATCACTGAGCATAAGAAGTTCGCATTAAATAGGAAAGCGAGAAAAATAAAACACTCTTCCGCAAATGGATCCAAACAGTACCGCCATTCAGATCCATTTAACTTGAATGGACGGTTAATGCAATCATCTCCCTGCACAAGGAAACGCTAGGTGGTGACCTAATTCAAATAAACCCTCCAACACCCGGTGTACGTGACCACAATTGTACAACCGCCGGGAAGGTCGGGTATGAATAATCCTAATCGTGGCTTTCCATTATAAAGAGCTCTAACCATCCTTATGCCGAGCACACCAAATGGCCATTTTGAAAACCGGCTCCCAAAGACGTCCCAGGCCAAAAGATCGAATGTGTCGTCGAATGGCGGAAGTGCCAGGAAATGGCTAGGAAAGCTGTCATGACATCAGCATATTAATAACCACATTAGGCAACATGGAGTACGCATCCGAGTTAATGGTTCGATTCCGGCATTCGATCCGATACCGGGGTAGGAAGTGATGTTCATACCACCCTGTTCATGACCACGACTGTTTGATGCTGTGCATGGGAAATCGTTTAAATGTTGGCATAAAATTTGCTGCCAATTCTTGGCACAATGGAAACGATCGAATCGGACCACATTTGTATGAATTATACATTATGAGGTTTACGGGTTAGGTTTCTTAAGTGAGTGGTTGCCACTGTGCCGTTGGATGCGTCTATGAGCAGGAAAACTTTGCAGCTTTGAATTCAACTGCTGTATGCATTTCTATTTTCGAGGGACTTGGAACAATTAGTCGATACATGCAATTATTTTAATGTTCTTTATTTTTTCTTATGAGCATTAGCTCTGACAGCTTCTTAAAGGCAGCAGTAGTTTAACAGTTGTTGAGGCTTCTACCAGAAATATGTGTGAGATAATGAATATTGAAAAATAAATCGAATATTGGTGGTACACAAAATAGAAAAAGGTATTCAAATCATCAGTTTTCAATGTCTACTCCTGGTATAGGATAGGTAATTCCCCTTTGTTGAGGCTCCTGTTACTAGGTCTTAGTCTATCCTAGTGGCTGTCCGCTCATACGTTATCTTGCCACTACTTATGAACAGCCTTACGGGGCTTTTTCAATAAACATTTAACATAATAATTCTACCAATGGTTATTGCAGCCTGCAAAAAACTTAATGTCTGCCTGTGGTACGAATTTTCTTATGCAAAATTGGCTCAGTACTTAGTACTGGTTGGTCAAAGGTCAAAGTATTTATCAATCACATGTGCGACTCTTTTTCTTTTTTGGTACATCAACGTTCAAAGGTCTCTTACTACTGGCTTCTTTTATTTGATTGTAGCTGATCTCTAGCTGGATTATCAGTCCTGCGGTATTGTAATATATTTGTTGCTAGTAATTCCAAAGTCTTAAATAGATTAATAGAAGCATTATGATAGAATGAATCCGGTCAAGTTGATGATATTTTCGTAAACGTTTATCTGAACTTTAACTTAGCGCACTCCCATTTAAATGCAAGCTAAAACATTATTAAAATAACCCCTCAACAGCTTTTGCTGAAGCACCTGAGTGAAGTACTGGGCGCCTCCAGCTATACATCTACAAAATAATTTTATGTTCAGCAATGGGATAAATATAAAACTTTTCAAACGTATTTTGTCCTTGACTTTCTATCTCGTCGCATGGTGCAACAAGTATTGAGGAAAACATCACCACGATTCAACTGGTAACGATTTAATTCAATTAGAAATGGGCATTTATTAAGCATCCATCAATTACATGCATCACTAAGCTCCTGTTGATATGTATGAGTTTGCTACTAGACTGAAAAGGTTCCCCCTGTCCTTCAGACAAATTAACTTGAATTATCATTGGTTCAATGCTTCCGCTCAAATAATCTCTCAATAATATCCACAAAATGGCAACCATCAATTTGATTGCAGCCTAATGGTGACATTTTTTCTTCGTAATAAATATTGACCTAAGCTATCGTTTCATTTCACTAATGCGCTCGACACACAGAGCAATCCGTCAGCGAATCAACAAAAACAAACCCCGATCTATTTTCGTTTCCCCGGGCAAAGATACGCACATCTCAAAAGCCACGCAGTGTCCCATTTTCCGCAGATCCCGTCAAAGCTCGCAGAGACACATACACAATAGGTGCAGGTATCACATCGAACACTAAACGAATCACTGTAAAGCCTGTAGGCTAAAATTTTAGTATAGCGTGTCGTGTTTGCCACCGTTCAATATACTTATAGATTCGTGCAGGATTTTGACCCGTTTTCCATGCCTAACAGGAGAAAAAATGGATTCGAAAAAAGGGAATTTTGTAGTAATAAAAGGAACATGGATCCTTACTTTTCGTATGCTACCGGAATACCGAGAAGAGCTGTTCGATAAACATTTGTAGCTGTCCCTTCGATGAAACGGAACCCATCACTACGGTGACAAAGGAATGACGCGTGCTGCGCGACGCACAGTTGACGCTCCGTAGACAAACAAACAACATTCAATGATCCGAGGATTAGTGTGGAAAAATCAGTTTGCTTGAAAGGTATCCAACAGTTTCCAACATAGGATCACCATAGAGCTAGCAAGAGGGCAAAAAACCCAGCATATGAAACATCCCTTCTTTACTGTCGAGGGTTCGGTTTCATTCTCCAAAACTCAGTTTCATTCAGCTGCGAGGGACAACATTTTCACAGGGAAAAATACATTTCCGGCTAATTCCGTTTGCTTAGGAAGGAACCTTTTTCCAACCCTTCGGTCGTATGTTTGGATCGTAAATTTTATGTTTAATTTCTTTTGACGCTTCTCTAAAATCTCATGGCTCTAGTTTGGTACACTGCTTGGAAATAGTCTTTGCCATGTGGATGGCTACGATGCGAACCATATGGTGACAGGGACATGAAAACGTTCATCATCTCGGCATGGGGTTCTTTTATTAAAACCGCTTTGTTTTCTACTATTTTCTATTCCCTAGCAATGCATATCTCGTCTCTCGAAGGACCATGATTTTAATAGCTTAACTTCTTTACTAAAACGATTCTTTTTCAAAAACGGGTTTTTAAGGATTCAGTACTCACGTACGCAGCCAAATTCAAAGCGATGCTGTGCAGCCACATCACAGTGGTTTGCTTTCGCTGACTCAGAAAATTAGAAAAATATTGTTTTGAGTATTTCTTATTTTTAATTTACTTAATTTTACTTATTTACTTAATCAAGTTTTTCCCTAGCTATACTTTCATTGCTTAAAATTTCAACAAATAAATATATGCGCGAATAATGTAAATTCGTCCCAGTGTGATATGGCATAAACGTCAAACGAGATGTGGATATTTTGTTTATTCGTTTGTTTTGTTCTGGATAGCCGGCTTGGGAGGCAACAGATATTAGAAAAAGTGGAAATTTACTAAAGAACTTCAATAAATAATGGCTTCAGGTATGTCTGCGTATGTTATGTACTGTACATCCAACATCCGTCTAATGATTTCCGCATGTTTTCCCATCCCCCAAGACTATACCGATTACCGGGATCCGAACCGACCGGTGCAACGCAAAGGGATGCTGATGAATTTTTGCACCAAAGGATACGTGGAAATTCGTCCTCAAGATGTGGTAAGTTGAACCAAGTTATACTCAATGCATTATGAAGTCATACACTAATAAAAGCTTCATCATTTTAGTATGGAAAGTGTCGCTACGTATCATCGTTCCAAAAATTGAACCGCGTCGGTGAAGGCACCTACGGGATTGTTTGTAAGTTCCTTGATTCTTAACCACCCATATGTAGCTAAGCTTAGCCTTTTCTCATCCGTAGTTCGTGCCCGCGATTCCAATACAAACGAAATAGTAGCCCTCAAGAAGGTACGCATCGATCAGGACATATTCAAGGATGGATTCCCCATAAGCGGTTTACGTGAGATTCAGATTCTCAAAAATTGTAACCACGATAACATCGTCCGGCTAAAGGAGGTGGTAGTAGGCAACAGTCTCGAAAGTATTTTCCTTGTAATGGAATTTTGTGAGCAGGATCTTGCCTCACTACTCGATAACATGGATACTCCGTTTACGGAATCGCAGGTCAAATGTATCATCATACAGCTGCTGAAAGGTTTGAAATACCTTCACTCGAAGTACATCATACACCGAGATCTAAAGGTATCAAACCTGTTACTGACGGACACTGGTTGCCTAAAGATAGCCGATTTCGGTTTGGCACGCTACGTAAATGATTCGACCAAACCGATGACCCCAGGGCTTGTAACGCTTTGGTACCGACCACCGGAGCTGCTGTTTGGTGCCAAAACTCAAACCACCGCCGTAGACATGTGGGCAACGGGATGCATTCTGGGCGAGCTGTTGATCCACAAACCGCTCCTTCCCGGGACGAGTGAAATTTCACAAATCGAGCACATCATAAATCTTCTCGGCACTCCTACGCCGACTATTTGGCCCGAGTTTGATAGTCTGCCCTTGGTACAAAACTTCACCCTCAGAGAACAACCGTACAACAACCTGAAGAGCAGGTTTCCCTTTCTTTCGTCAAATGGGTACGAGCTGCTGAACAATTTATTCATGTACAACCCGGCCTGTCGGGCTTCGGCAAAGCATTGTCTGCTCAGCACATATCTGAGAGAACCACCGCTGCGTAAGCATTTCTTATTTACAGTATTTTACAATAGAAAGTATAAAGAAACATTAATATTGCTCTATCCTTTCAGCGTGCGACCCGAACCTGATGCCAACGTTCCCGCACCATCGAGAAATAAATAAAACAACTCCAAACAAACCGGATGATCCGCGCAAACGCACCAGCACCCTTTCGAATCACAAAGCCTCTATCGATGGAAGCCAGCCTCCGACTATTTCGGACTTACTCGGTTCCCTGATTAAGAAACGACGCTTCGATTAGCTTGGATTAGAATACATTTCAACAAACAAATGCGCTTTGCTTTTATTTCGAACTACTAACGCGGTACATGACGATTGTAAACAAACGACCACCACAAACTACAGGTACGGACGATCCATCGATGTCTTTTTCGCCCGCTTATCGCGTGCCCTCGGGAACCACCGGTGTTTCGTTGTGAAGGTGATTTTACTCAACTCCTGGCGCACAAATTCGGGATGCTTTGCTTTCAGTGCACCCCGGCTGCTGTTGATTATGTCATCTCGCACCAGATTCGCGGTCGGTTCCGGTGCAGCTAGATCAATCGGTTTGCTGTACTCGTACGGGAAGTCTGGTTTAGGATGCACCGCAACGAAGCAGTTGCCACCTTCTGCGATGGCTACCTTCTGCACTAGAACCCGCGGATTGCCACGAGCGACCTGAATGTTTTCGTACTGTTTAAGGGTAACGAAATGATTTCCCCGGCGAAAAATGCGTCCCAGGAACGCCATGGTACACGGTTTGTTGACAAATGTGGTTTTTATTTGGAGAAACGTCAACCGACGGAAGTGTTGCCAAATGCGCTGAATCGCTCATATGGTTTTGACAATTCTTTCATGTAAACAAACAAAAAAATAGTTCACGTCATCGAATTTTGTAACTCCAAAAGTATCGCTACATTGATCCCCCAAAATGACCGACGAATTGTGTGATAAAATTGAAAATGATGGTAACTATAGCTCTTGGGTTATGTGTTCACCTTATCCGAACCTATTCATTGCACTGTTTCGTTACAGAGTTTTATAAAAACTTCCTGGCAGATAAGCCCAGCCCGGAGCTGCAGCTAACAGTGGCCATCAGTGATCAAATCACCAAACTTTCCGAAGGCATCGAACAACTGTCCAGCGCACTGCAAAAGCAAGTCCGAGAACAGTACGGTGCACTGCTTTCGCAAGCCAAACACGCCGGTACACTAAATGCATCGATTGAATCCATTTCGAGTCACATCGAAACGCTCCGGTTCGGTGCCGAACGCTTACGCCGGCAGATAACCGTCCCGTACGATGTTCTGGAAACGCAAACCAAGGTGTTGGGACGGTTGCACGAGGCATCCCATGTGCTGCGTCAATGTGCCCGCTTCCTGCAGGTACACAAGGAGCTGGACGGTACGACCGATCTGGCCGAGCAGGCCAGTATCGTGAACGAGCTGGAAGGACTAATGGAAGATGTGGATCTAACCAAAATCGATTTTCTTCGTGAAGAAATAACCACTGTGAAGAAAGCCAAACAGCGACTGCTGAAGGTAGCTAATCGCGATCTTTTCGAGGGCATTCTTAAAAACAAACCCGATCAGGTCGGTGTTTGTGTACGCATTTTTCACAATCTGAAAATTTTACCCAAATGCCTTAACAACGTGCTGGAAACGTTCAGCAACTACCTGAAGGACGCGATAAAGGAATCCTTCGCCGGGACGGATGTAGCCAAGCTACGCAAAACGGGAGCTTCATCGCCGGCCAAGGAACGACACGAATCACGTCAAATGAGAGGCCCCGGTAAAGCACCAACCCTTACCAACTCGTCCAACTTCCGTACGAAGCTCTGGCAAGCACTGGAATGGTTGTTCTTGGACGAAATGTACGGCCATTGCACACAGGTCCTGTTTCTGCAAAAGTGTTTGCTCGAACTTCCGCTTGGCGATGAGTACACGCTGGCAAAAGAGTTCGATCGTAAATTTTGGACCAACCTAGAAAAACAGTTGGTGAGCTCATTCAAATCGGCTCAATCCCACGTGACGCAAACACTTCAGCAGGGCCTGCCGAAACTGCTGTCACTTGCCCGCGGTTTGGAAACGAAAATCGATCAACATTTCACATTCGGCGAGAAAGTGTTCGGTTCCCTCGAGGCGGGCTATCTGGAAAAGTGTGCCAACAACTTTAAGGTCGCGCTGGTAGATATCGATTTCCCAAACCAGGAAGTAATCGATGGGCTGGTGCGGGTCGCTTCGACGGAGCTGAATGCGGCTATCGTTGATCCGCGCCTGATCGGTCTGGTGACGGGTGTGCTGTGTGTGTCGAACAAGGATCTTTGGAATAAAATCGAACGGAACGTCAAGCTCGGTTCCGAAACGCAGCAAGTGTTTGGTGAGTAAAATTATCGAAAATCAAAATTGTATAGTCATTTGAACGAACTTTGGATTGATTTTCCTTTCCAGACAACCCAAACGTATCGCAATCGCAGAACATTACACTGGCAAATATAATCTTCTATCACCACGAAGCAATCAACCGGTTGGTGTTGAATTTGGGATCGAAATTCTCCTCACTGGATGCATCGAAACGATTAACGTCAAGTCTCGTGGATGGGAAAACGATTACGATGGCGATCTTGCAACCTCTGATCGGTAAAACGGTCACCGAAGACATGCTTATGGTGATCAACAATTAAAAGCACGATTTTCCCCCCGTTTCAGCTTCCATCCATTCCGCAGTGAACGTCATCCTTCTCTCGATGCACCGTGAACCGGGCTTAAACTCGAACAACATTTCCACTGCTGGCCCTTCGCTGTACATGAAAGAGCTGCAGGACTTTATCGTTCGCTCCTGGAACACACACATCCTACCATTTAACGATCGGCCGATGATTGAGGAAGCTGGCCGTAACCTAGCGATCCGTTGTATTGAACTGTTCGTTCAAAACTTAGCCACCATTCGTCCGATTTCAATGCCGGGCAGACAACGGCTCAAAGCCGACTGTCACCATCTCGAGGGTGCCCTGAAACCGATCGTTCCGGATCTTTCTTCGTTGGGTAAAAGTTTCCGATTACTTCGGGCGATTGCTTCACTGTTTACTGCCACTCCACAGGAGCTGGTTGAGCAGACGGCCGAAGAGGGTGGAGTTGTTCCACCGTACATCGTACTGTTTATGCTGTTCGGACACGCTGGCAATGATATGGCCAGCCCGCATGTAACGGCCGGCTGGGGTAATGAAAAACTGTTACAGTGGTTGGAAAGTCATTCCGCCGAACGGGAACGATTGGGGCTAATAACAGGGGCGCGAGCTAATCACAGGAGCGCTCCAGAAGTATCGAACGGTAATTCGACAGAAGAACATAACGCAGTACGATCCTGTGTATCCGATTGTGACGAACTACTTGGAGAATGTTGCTAAACATTTGCATTAAGCATGGCACAGTGTCCGCTCCATGTGTATTATAAAGCATGCATTAAATAAAATAGATTACACTGCTATAAATGACTCAATTCGTAATTTTGTGCCACAAAATTCGAATCACTCCATCCAATGAGGCTTTACGTCAATTTGCCGGTACCTTAGACAAAACTATAGACAATAATTTCAGAATGATCCTCCATCTTGGAAACAAAATGATTAGAAATGATCCTCGAACTGAGGTTTGCTGAGGAGACTAGAGATATTTTTCTTAAACGCAGCCAGTTACACATTCTGACTGATACTGTTCAGATAAAATCACGAATGACCGTTGATTTATAACCTATGTTCATCTTGTACGGTCCCTTGAACTTTAGGTCGTCGGATTGGATTTGGATTTGGATTTGGATCACCCAAATCTGGTCTCATTTGATATCCTCTATCTTGTTCAGAAAGATGGCTAATATTCTGCAGTGATCAGGAAATACATCAGGATCTCTGAACTATAAAGTCTGAAGATCAAGGCATTCAGTGGTCCACGTAATCTTCTGGTTATCGAGGACTTTGGCGGTCGGCAACTACATCCAAGGGTTTACCCGTGACCGTCTGAGGCACTGATATTAACTACAAATTCATTAAACAAATCTTAAAACGCAGTTACCTGATAACACTACGCATTTTATGCCACTACAGACAGTCGACAGTTAGTTGAAACGCTAGGCCACAGTGTCATCGAGTGAAAAGCAGTTAAAAACAATGTCTTATTCCTAGTGCATGCGTTGATTTATTCTACCAACGATTTGCGTAAAGTAAATCAGAGTGATCATCCGAATCCGAAAACTGCCAGTCAGTAGATTTTGTCCGGGTCACAGCAAGTGCATAAATAAGGTACGTCTTAAGAAATATCCATATCTTTGCGACTATCGCTGCTATTACAAAAAATTCGAAAGATGTAATGTGAGCAAAAAAGCCTGTAATAGAAGTAGAATTTTAATTTTAATCATCATTCACTCTAAAAGTAGAAGAGAGTTCTTACCAACTTCATTAAAATATTCTTCAGATCTGCCTACCGCTATAACAGCTGTAGTGTTTAATCCATCGTCTATTCTAGCACCATAACAGTAGCTTAGAAAGAACACCAACAGCAATCCTTGCACCATTTCGGAACTCCACCTAATTTCGGAACACTACTGAGCAACACACGAATGGAAAGGAACTGACGATTTCGTCTGATCCATCCCTAGAAAGAAAACTACAGCATCCGGAATATTTTGCTTCATGTAATGTACACGAGCGGCTTGTGATAATTGCTTCGCACCAAGGGAAAGGTGCCAACTGTGTTCCGTTATAGGAAATAAACCGGGTAATGGGACAAATAAATAAGTTTTTTTATTTCGATTAAATAAATACAATTAAATGGTTCAGTCTTAATGTTTTGGGTGTTCGTTTTAACCCATTTAACCCCAGCTTGTAAAAGACGTGTGCCTAAAAAAACAAATAAATATTTGCTGTCATCATGCCTTCTCTAAACATCGGCATTCATCGGAACACTTACCCCCAACCGGTATGTTCCGGGATGGAATAGATCTCCGGTAGCTGTGGTTCCGAACGCTGATAAACGATCGCCTGCATGATTGTGCTGAAGAAGGTAATGAACAAAATCCATGCAACCACCTTTGCCTTGATGGCCATCGTTACCGGAAACGTCCAGAATCGGTACCCTGGTGGGAGGAGAGAATCACGTAAATAAACTTCTTTAAAACACCGACCCCTGTATCCAATCCTTCAACATTACACATTTCATCGTAGTATTTATCGGAGCGTGCTGTAAGTGCTGTGTTCTCACTTTCGTCTTCACTACTACCCCGTACCAGCAGTACGACCGTCAGCATCAAAACCGCTAGTTTCATCACTTTACCCATCATCCTATTGCCCGCACCAAACACACCACGGAACAAACCCGAGCCAGCTGCCGGACCGACCCATATATACTGTGCGATCTGCGCTTTGCCCATATAACCAGGCGGCTCCAAAGAAACTGAAAGTGTCCCGTCCTCCAATTAGCACCACCAATTAGGAAGGCGCGAGTAGTCGTGCAGTATGATGAGATGAGCCATGGATGGAAATACTTATAAAAGACCCTACGATGCCGGTCCGGACGTTTGATTGTCGGTTACGTGTCGGTTGTGATAACAGTAGGAAGAAATGGCTGCAGAAAGATCTATAGTAGCACTATTGGTGCTTGTTTTGGTGGTAATAGTTGAAGTTCGAAGTTCTCCTTTGTTAGAAAAGGAAACCGGGCCCGGTACGGCTGTGGAATCGGGAAGACAGCGTGGTCCCTTCCATTATGGAGGTAAGACATGGTACAAACTCATCAACTGTTGCTGCAACATTGAAAATCGTTTTTCTTTTTCAGTTTACCCGTTCGGATGGGGCTGGGGCATTGCCGCGTTCGTGATAGCGATCGTGAAGGGTGCGATCTGGCTCGGTATCATCATGATCTGGGCGTTCTTCAAAGGTTTCCCGGCCAAGCATGGCTGTGCGCCGATTATTCTGCGTGAGTCCGTACCGTACTACCACGATCACCATCATCACGATCATCATGAGGAAATTATTTGGGATAAACCACCACACCGTAGACGTTCGATCCGGGAAGCGGCACAACCGGGTCAAGAGTCCGATCTACTCCTTACGGATATGATAACGGATCTAGCGTTTAGTTTTCTCGGCGTCCATACAACGGATTGCCGTAAACGGTTCGTGTGCGAGGTGGATGTGAGGGCAAAGAATGACTTCCTGCTAAAGCTTGGTACACGTATGCTCGGGGTGGACATCTTCCGGAAGTACCGATCGCCGGATGATGTTTCAGCCGCAAGCATCGAACAGTGTGCTGAGCTGTATGGGATGTGTAAGACGCAAGGAAGCTCAATTACGATGAACGTTTTCGAAGGACAAATGCAAGGATCGATCGATGATTATGATGAGGCTGGCGGGAATCAGGTGTAACAGCGGTAGGGAGTGAAGTGGTAGGGTGGGATCGCGATATTTAAGAAGATGTTATTTATTATAGGATTATGAAATAAAATATTAAAACTTATTTATCTGATTATCCGGAACCATCCATCTCAATTCTCAATGTATCCTTATAAGCCTTGAGTTGTCATGCCAACGGCTTAAAAATACTTCACAGACTTGGTTGTCTGGCAACATTTTCGTGATATCATAAGCCATTGTATTTCTAAGCATCTTTCGTTTAATTATGCGATCTCAGTAAGATATTTCCATGCTATATTTTTAAAATTCTGTGAGAAACAATATAATATCAAACAAACTTACTTTTTATACAAAGACATTTTTTATTCATATAAATTTGTTGACTTAATTCTCTAAAGTTACCCAAAACTTTCTACAGCTTTTTCGATTTTGTCAGTCCAATAAAGTACCTCATCGTTGCTGATTGCTGTGTCCTGTCTAGCGTTTAGTTTTCTCGGCGTCCATACAACGGCTTGCCGTAAACGGTTCGTGTGCGAGGTGGATGTGAGGGCAAAGAATGACTTCCTGCTAAAGCTTGGTACACGTATGCTCGGGGTGGACATCTTCCGGAAGTACCGATCGCCGGATGATGTTTCAGCCGCAAGCATCGAACAGTGTGCTGAGCTGTATGGGATGTGTAAGACGCAAGGAAGCTCAATTACGATGAACGTTTTCGAAGGACAAATGCAAGGATCGATCGATGATTATGATGAGGCTGGCGGGAATCAGGTGTAACAGCGGTAGGGAGTGAAGTGGTAGGGTGGGATCGCGATATTTAAGAAGATGTTATTTATTATAGGATTATGAAATAAAATATTAAAACTTATTTATCTGATTATCCGGAACCATCCATCTCAATTCTCAATGTATCCTTATAAGCCTTGAGTTGTCATGCCAACGGCTTAAAAATACTTCACAGACTTGGTTGTCTGGCAACATTTTCGTGATATCATAAGCCATTGTATTTCTAAGCATCTTTCGTTTAATTATGCGATCTCAGTAAGATAATTCTATGATATATTTTTATAATTAGGTGAGAAACAATATAATATCAAACAAACTTACATTTTATACAAAGTCATTTTTTTATTCATATAAATTTGTTGACTTAATTCTCTAAAGTTACCCAAAACTTTCTACAGCTTTTTCGATTTTGTCAGTCCAATAAAGTACCTCATCGTTGCTGATTGCTGTGTCCTGTTCGTCCCACATGTCAGTATTAAAGCCTCTAAAGTGACTAAATAGAAAGTAAACCTTAATAAAACATAGTACGACTAAATCTGTTGAATTAAACTCACTAAACAGGAGTATCGTGATCGATGTACGTTGGGCTATTGTTCCACGAAAGATTGCGAAAGACGAACAGCAGCATCAAACCGGCAAAAATGGCACCCAGCTTCAGGAATCCCCACACGTACGCTGCACTAACCCAATGGAGCGGCCATACTGAAAGGATGATTATAAAGAGCTTTAATTGGAGAATGTTGTGAAGGCTGTAAAAATGCACTTACATATTTCAAATTTAGGATAATGAGGATGACGACGACGTACACGCTGTGCTGTACAGAGCTCAACTGAAAGCAAAACTACTACACAGATAGATACTAAACGCAACCATCTTAGCGATAAAACATTTGATGGCATGTTGGGAAAAGTGGTACTAAGATGGTATTACTGGTAACCGGAAACAGTTCTACCACCGGAAACGGAAGGATTGTTTATGCATTCAGATAGCAAAAATCACATCAATATCATGCTCACGTAGCAGCCTTTCGGCGTGGCGACCGCATCTGAAGGGTGATAATCGATCGTGATCAATTCACGCCAATGCTCGAACAATGCGAAAGAAAGTGATGTGATGATTGCTTCCGGTGGCGGTTTACCGGAAGTTTGGCATCAAATTACAGGCTTGCTTTCGCTTTCGTTATCGTCACGATCTATTTGATGCGTTTTATCGAGCGTTTGATGATTTATTGGTCAAAAGTCTTGCTTACATAAAATTTTATTACTTTATTCAAAAAAATAACGCCGTTTTTATGGTGGAAACGGCACCGGTTACTAACCGGTTAAGGATATCAAAGAAGCCAAAAATAGCAAGCCAAACCCGCTCGAAAGTAGCAAAGACGAATAAGGAACGACTTAAATTTAAAGCGACTGATATCTTTAGTTCAATAAAGGATAATTTTAGAGAGATCCATGCAATTTTCACTTCGGTTCTATTAGACTAATATTTAATTTTATTAGTTCATCTTCCCAACAAGGTTCTGTATATTACTCAATGCATAGTTTCAACGTGTCCGCCGCGATCAACATGCACAATTACTCTATCAATAAAATAAATTTTGCAAAACTTTTACATCTTTATTGTATCATTTACACTTTTATTGTATGAAATAAATTATTATAAGCTAAATAAATACATTTCTTATACTCCATCACTAAGTACAACGTTCAGCGCCTTAGCAAATCACCCAAGGCATCTATTCGATCATTCCAGTAAAGATTGACGTCTCTTCTGTCCCTCTTTTTGAATAGATTGTGTTCTACCAAGTCCAACGAACGATGATGACTTTTGGAAGAGATAAAAAATGAGAAATACAATTACTCGTATATCAATCTAGCTTTAAAATACACTATAACTCACTAAAATTCTGGTCCACTTTCAACAATTATCGACTGCCTTTGGGTGTTCCATTTTTTGGCAAAAAGTAACAACAGAAGAGCACCCAGGATGAAGCCCAGCTTGACGATGTACCAAATGTAGAATGCTACCGTCCATCCAGTAGGTGCATCTGTTTGAAATAAGTACAATTTTATTAGTAGAAAAGCACTTAAAGTCCCTTTCAAGTGAGCCTCTCACGTATGATCCTTACATATTCCGTAGCTATACTTCAATGGTTTCACATGGTGATGATGGTGTCCACGTGCGGAAACACTACTTACGGCAACTAGTAAACCGACCACTAGCATGACCCGTAACGTCATCATTGTTGTTGCCGGCGACAGAGCTTATCAGTGACTGATGCTGATCAAAGCGGTTGACGATCCTTACAGCGATGCTCTTGAACTTTCGTTCGTATCATGAGAAAGCGGTAGGAGTGTGGTTAGAATAAAGGTGTTAATTGTTTTGTGTGTAACAGATATTGAGAAAAGGGAACTAACATATGGTGGAAAACAAATGTAAAAAACTCTTGGAAACAGACCTTTATTTCGCTGTATCATAGTCATCAGGCGATATTTAATATAACATTTTCAAGAATATTGATTGCCCGCAAATTGTAGATTTATATTATTTCTTAAATATAATCACTTTGTCATAAATAAATTAACATAATAATAGTTCTTATATTAATCTAAAATTTTCAAAATATCGTATGCTCTAGAACTCCATTCGGTTTCTGCTTCCCTTTGCCGTACCAGTGCAAGTTGGATTAGAAGATACGTTTTAAAGAAGATCACGATGTAATACGTAAAGGCTGCAATGGCTGCCGCGTGTGATCCAAATACCATCTGTGGAAATCCTGATAATGAAAAGATAATTCATTAGTTTGAGAGCTATGAAAATCCCTTTGATAAAAACAAGTTTCTTACCATATTCATTAAAATCATGATGACCTCGACCATGAGAAACGGCTAGACTCGTGGTATTGAAATCTTCCGCAGTGTCGCCATTTGCACTAGCCAAGGTTGCTAGGCAACCAAGCAGTAGAGAAATTACGAACATGTTGATGCTCTTGCACCATCCGTCGGTGATCGTTCACTGATAAGGGTAGTTGAAGCGGTAACAGTCATCTAGCAAACATCCCCACCTGAATCATGATGAAAGTGTCACTCTATCAACTCCCTCCAACAAACATTCTCCACTTAGAGCGAGTTTCTGTTTGCTTAAGCTTCCATAGAGCTTTAGAGCTCGTAGTATTGCATGTTTAGACCAGTTTCCAAACGATCCTTTTCCTGATATCACTCGTACAAGGTTTTACCATGTGCAGTAAGCAATTACTTACTCTTGTCTTACTACTAATTCAAACAAGCATTACTTTAGCAGCTGAATTTAATAGTACAGCAGTTGAATCTAGAAAACACTCTAGCCGTAAGTAGACTAAAAAAAGATAAATCTAATCCTAAACACTAAACATTGAATATTATGTTTCAGCTTATCCATATGCCTGGCGCTGGTGGATCGCACACAGCGTATTGTTAATCATTAAGGGCGGATTTTGGCTGTCGGTTTTTATAATCGTGGTACTGTTCAAAGCATTCCCAGCAAAGCACGGCTGCGGATCACCCATCATACTAGAAGAGTCACCAGTGTTTGATCATCACCATCACGAGCTGCATTCTTCAACGGGTTGGGCGGCACGACAAGCCAATCTTGGGGATTCACTCCCAGACTGGCAACTTTTTTGGAACGATAGAATTGAAGCAAAAATAGACAATTTCCGTTGAACTGAACACAATAAATAATCTATAATTACAGGGTCTAATAAACATGTGTCTAGCACAATACAATAGTCTTTATGCGCTTTGCCTTAGGTCACGCGATCGTACTTTGTGTACGCTTACGATTTAGCAGCGAGTTCCGCACTTTGAGTTTCACCTTATACGGAAGCGGTTTGTTGTAAGATGTACATCCAACTTTACCTTGTTTCAATACTAGTGGCGTTAGGCGTAGTTCAAACGAACTGTACGAATATTACCACCATTGCTGGATCAAACACAACGAACATCGAAATATCGACACATGGTCGTCCAGTTAAACATCGAACAACGAAACTATTTGGTATGATAAAAACAAATAAAATGTATAATACCAGTAAGTAAAGTATATTTTTATTCACAGATGTAATGACTGTCCTTCGGAACTTTTTCGTATTTATTTACGTCACTCATATATGGCTGTTTTTCAAAGTGGTCCTGCTCGCTGCAATAGTGAGCCCTACACTAACAAAACTCTACTTTGATACTACCCCGTATACTTAAGTGTAGTTAATAAATATTAAAAAAATGCTCCCTATACAAAATAAATAAATATCTTAGAATTGTTAACGAACGTTTCTTTTGTTTACCGTGGCCATCTCCAATCATCCTCACCACCGCTTTCGCTTGGCACATTTTTAGCGCCTAACTGTACGAGATCATCCCCCGTTTGATTGAGCTGACAATTGTACAGCTTACTACACTCGGATGAACTAAGCACGGTAGATTTCGGACGATAGGCACGAAACACTTCATATCCGGAATCATTTAAAACCCTCCAAATTTCCGGTACATGCTTTCCTTCCAGATAAAGTTCACACACAATACGCCTTCGACACGTATCATCATTGATGTCTAGTTGGTCGAATATCAGTTCTGCCATGTCCGTGTCGTTTGTTGTATCCTGCCGAACGGCTCTACGCTTACGACGACGACCCCAACCAAATCCGGGTGGTTGTTGAACGAATTGACTACTTTTGTCGAACACACTCGAACCATTCCACTTGGACCAGTAGTATCCATCGCCGAAGACGTACATCGCTACCAGAACGATCCAGATCTTGAGCTTTATGAAAACGACCGTCGAAAGATCACTGAACCATGGCCACCCTAAGGAATTAAATTGGTCCTGATATTTTTTTTTGCGCTTAACTTTACATCAATCTCTCTCAAACTACTTACAGTATCGGAAAATGTCTTCGTAATGATCGTACCGGGCCTCCACCAGAGCATTGCTTGAAGAATCAGAATGTTTGTTATGTTCTCCAGCAACCTCACACACTGTTAAAGTAAGCAGCCAGACAACAGCTGTAACAAATAGCTCCATTCCCCGATCGTGGATGGTTTGGAAATGATACGATTCAATGTTGCCACAACTTCCGACCTTCCCACAGCAATGCCATCTACCATAATCTTCTGGCTCTAAAAGCACAACACCCGTCATCACTCTTTATGTGCTAAATGTCTCAAGTTGAACGAAAGTACCAACTTCCACTTCCGCAGGGCGTCATCCTTTCCCGCCTCACGCTGTACATTTGTAACAACAAATCGTTAGGCCATCATTAGCACCGGCTACCGGGCAGTTAGTAATCGTGCCCGACCGGAGTGCATTTCTGCGAAAGTGTTGCACATTCACTTTCATTTCAGCATTTCTGTTGACACTTTCGGATCGATGTTTTCTAATGGAGGAGATGATCGTGCCTGAGAGGTTCTTCTTCCTGCGTGCGTAAGATCACACATTGTCTAGCAAAACACATCATGTTTAGCATCATGTTTATGTAACGTAGAAAACGATCACGGTTACCGGAACTCGCAGCTCGGGAGAATGGGATGCGTATGTTGCGCAAGAGGTTGCGTAAAAAAGTTCTTTATGGGATTCTTTTTATAGAAGAGTTTCATTAGTGTTATGTCCTGCGCTGCTATTGAGGACATAAACGTTTGTCTTTTGTTTGGTTTACATTAACATATATATTTCACATTTTATGTTACAAATATAACACCCGCAGAACCTAACGCACGCTTTGCTTGTTGCTCAATTCCGACTGATCTGTTCCTCGCTGACCCGATCCTGCGGTCAGCGCCCTCGGTCACTCACGCACTCTGCCGACACGCACACATCACACTATGACCGTTGCTTGTCATAGCTGAGTGGCTATCAGTGCGTAAGGAAGGTTGGACCACAACAATTAGGCTTAAGATTAAATCCAAGAGGCTAATTCGTATAATATTTGCGGACAAGTCGAATTTGAACATCAGGCCCGTCAAGAAGCCTGTATGACTCACTCTGTTACGTACGTAACGGACGGTTCGAATTAGTTTTGAATTTGTAACTTATCGTATGGATTCTTTTGTCGTTGGCCTAAATAAACAGACGAATTTTGGAACGGCCCGATGAGCGAAACCGTCGATAAGATTTTATGACACAGAACGTCCTAAATACCACCACAGAGATGAAAATCACAAACATAGAAAAATACATATGTTTAACCGCGGGAAACTGGCACTCACTGTTGTTTTCAATTTGCGCATTTGGTGTTGTTCGGTATGTTTGTAGGAATATGTCTAAAGCTTCCTGAATTGGTAAACCACTGTATGATATCTTCCTGATTGCCCTTTTGAAAGTGTCTACGAAACGTTCTGCCTGTCCATTGGATTGTGGGTGGAACGGTGCCGTTGTGATATGATTCATACCGTTCCGTAAACAAAACTGTTCGAACTCTAAGCTAACAAACTGTGTGCCATTATCGCTTACTATTGTTATTGGCATTCCGAAACGTGCAAAAATTGATCTTAGTATTGCTATTGTTGCTGCCGCAGTAGTGCTTGATGTTCTAATAATTTCGGGCCACTTTGAAAACGCATCGACTACGACTAAAAAGTATTCTCCGTGCACCCGTTGCCAAGGCGCATCAACCTTAGGCCACGGTGCTGGAGCTGAGTGCGGTGGGGATTTTGCTGCAACTGCACAGGCGTGACAGGATGCAACAGCCTCTTCAACGTCGTTGTCGATGGATGGCCAGTACACGTAGCTTCTGGCCAACGCCTTCATGCGTTGAATGCCCGGGTGACCAAGATGAAGTTGTGTTAGACACCGGGCACGCAGCTGTCGAGGGATGACCAACCTCTCCCCGAATGTAATGCAGCCGTCCACCGTCGACAATGCTTCCTTCCGATGATGGAATCGAGCTAGCTCCGACCCGAAAGATGCGTTAGGGGGCCATCCGTTCGTTACGTAATCGCGTAGCTTACGCAACAGTGTGTCTTCTCGGGTGGCTTTCTGCACATCTACAAAAGTCAGAGGAAACGAATTAATAGCTTGCACTACTACAAATTTTAAGTCATCCTCCAAACTCAGGCTTGCGATGATATACTCCGCTTCAGGCTTAGCGTAGTTTCTTATCAAACGAGACAAGACGTCGGCATTTCCAAAATTTCCAGTTGGCACGTATTCAATGGAAAAATCGTACAGCTGCAACGTTAAAGCGAATCTTTGTAGACGGTTCGCCGTGTAAACT
>KZ062944.1:0-69773 GCA_002091835.1 Anopheles maculatus
ATTTTATTTAATGCATACTCCATCGGAGAAAGTTATCAAAGTTGCAGCTTACGGTTCCGGTTGCTTCCTTGGTGGGGTTAGCTGAAGCGGCACGGGAAAAAAGCACAATGATTGCAGCTTTTCCTTGATACTTGTCGTTTTGATTCGGCGGGTAGTAGGTGTTGTTATGGAGATTGCTAAAAACTGCCACCCGTCGATGGGTTGGATGTGTAAGTGTATCTCCCAAAAAACACGACGCCGACGTCAATGCGCGTCTAATTGTGCCAATGTTGCCAAACGTACGTCGAATGCCATTTCGGGTTTTGCAATATTGGTAAACCCCCGATGGGCAAATCGGAAATTAATTTGCACGAAAACAGGGAAAATGTTTTTCCTACCTACTCCAACCCGGCGCACCGGCCCGATACAGGTGCACACGTACCGGGTTTTCGGTAGGACGTGACGCGACTCACGGTCACGTCGATTGTGCGATATTGTCGGTTGCACTTTCGCGTGCACTTCCGGTAATCCTATGTCACAATGGTCTGGTCGAACGGCGGGTTTTTAGACGGAAGGGGATTTGAAGCTCTTCTTTTTTTCCAACCCGTCCGACCACTTCTCCGTCCCGCTCGGTGTATGTAATGAAAAAGTGTGTGTATCTGTATTCTGCGCACGAACCGGTGGCAAGCTGGCAATGGGGTTTGCCGTATCATACGTTCGTTAGTGCAATTAATTTAATGGCATCGTATAGTTTTAGCGTTTTGCTTTTAACAAATATTGATGTACGGTTTATTGCATAGAGCGGGTAATGGTGATTTGGCTTACACAACGTACGAAAATCTTTGGCAGGAGGTTGTGTTTTACTGTTTTTTTGCACACGATGCACACGATATATTAATGAATAGGAAGTTATTTACGGCCGAGGTTGCACACACTCACGCGCGATCTAAAACATTTCTTTCCATGTTTGCTTTCAAAGTCTTTTAATTGCTACTTTTGTGTTGTTGATCTATCGCATCAATTACGCGTTTTGAATGTACACCGACAGTTTGAAGCTTAAACACACAGCTTTGTGCAACAATTTGTTCAACATGAAGGTTGAACACCAATTGTTTCACCAGATATAATCTTTTAATACGTTTTTTTTTATGTTTCACTACGAATCGGTACACAATTTACAGTGCAAAGCAGGATGATTTGGCAGACATACACATTCAGCTGTAAAACAGATTCGAGGAAATGATAGATAGTGTTGCGTTGTGAAATTGCTTATGTTTCACCACACAATGGTGTGATTAGTTTTCCATTCTAGCTACAAAATGTCCATTCTACTGATGTAGCGAAACCCCGTTAAATGGGGTTTTCATGGATGGAAAATCTTCAATTCTAGGAATACTTTGCAAAGGACATTTTATGGATTGATTATTCGTAATAAAATAGAAATTGAAATAAGTGAGGGTAATTTTGAAATCTCCGGTCTTCACACGGCAGGACCGGGGTTCGAATCCCGGCGGACCGCCTCCCCGTTCGCAGGACTGACTATCCAGCTACGGGTAAAATCTAAGTCACAGAGAGCTAGTAATAGCAGGCCAAGACCTCACGAGGTTGTAGTGCCAAGGAAGAAGAAGAAGAAGAATTTTGAAATCTACTAGTTTTTATGTATCTGTATTGCTATGTATTAGTGTATGGCTGTAGGCAATTATCCAGCAACAGAATGAATTGTTCAACAGTTTTCTTTGCTAAATGTTTTGCTAAAAAGTTGTTTAAACAATATATTCATATGCTCAGTAATACATTTATTATACAATGTTTTGGGCTAAATGGAACAAATAACTTCTACATATCCCTAGATCAAACGATTGAAGTTGAACAATATATTATTTTAATGGTTCATCTACTAAATCTAAGTTCGATGTAAACATCGACTATCGGTGAGTTCTTCAACTCTTTTTTTGTTTATCGAGCATCAGTTGATCCTTTGCCTTTTGAGCAAAAGTATTAAAGGTTCGCTAACACATTTACTGTCGATGTAGTTGTGGGATGTCGAAGAATTGAAAGACGTTGATTTATTATATTTTTTATTCATTTATTATTATGATGCATTCTGGCTCTTCCTTTATACAGTGCATGCTTTGGCTAATAATATATCTATTAGTATATTATGGGAGAACGATTTTGCTATTGAAAATAAACATACCAAACACTCTACTTACTTTTAAGAAACAAATCACACAAATAGGAATACAATCTATACGATTCCTTAACCGTTAACTTCAGCTAGAACGAGCTCAAGCAAATAAGATCTCCTTCGAATGGTGCGATCAGTCTAAAGAACAGTTAACGTGTACTGGGGCAAATTCTCTTCATTACTATTGTTGCACGTAAAATGTTGTATGCATGTAAACACTTTTTTCAGGCACATTTGTTTGAGCATTAAATTATTTCGAGTACTTTAAATTTTCGAGCAGTTTTGTTTGAACTTCATTTTTTTTTCAAGATCTTTCTTTGAACATAAGTGTTTTTTGAGCATGTAATTCAAGCATACTTTTCGAGCAGTTGTAAAACCTGCAACAATGTTGCATACAGCTTTCTTCGAGCAACAATTAATGTGCGAACTATATTTGTCTATTTTTAGTCCCAACTGGGTTTAAGGGTAGGAAAACAGGATTAAAGGGTATTTGAGATTAAAGTGTCGATTTATGATGCGCTCTCATCTACGACCTTTACTAATCTAGACTATATGTTGTAGTGTTATATAAATTGCATAGTTTATACATGTATATTTACTTACATAGCTCAAAAACCATGCAGTCAGTCAGCATAAGGTTTCATCCTGCTCACCTTGTTCGCGATGCTCTCCGTCTTCTAGGTTTCTAAATCTCACTGCAATCTCCAGTGATAACGGAAGTGCCATACTGGATAAAGAACTCTTCAATGATTTTACTTTGAAGTACTCAGCTGACATATCTACGCAACACAACAAATCGGCTGATTTCAGGATAAGTGCAACTCTCATGAATTCCACGAAATGTCTCTAATTCATTTGCTCGTGATAAGGAGCTTTCCATGAGTACGCATGAGCTTGATCTCTTGATCTAGTTCTTCTGCGACATAGATTTTGTGCTACTTCAGTGAGCTGTGTGTTCAAGTTTGAGGTAAACAGACCGCATGCATATGTGAGAGCACACTAGTCCCGCAAGCAAGTTTACTCTTCCCAACGTGGCCACCGGTAAAACACATGGCAAATCGTGTGCGCTATCTGAATTTTACAATTCGCATACCACCTTTCATTACTCACAGCGAATTTATTATCCGGCTTGGTGGATTGGTTTTGGGAAGCACAATTATCTCTAGTGTTGGGTAAATTCGCACAATTGAGTGTGTGGTGCGCACCGCACAACACACTTCAGTGTGCGGTGCGCACAGTTCGCACTTTTCGCACTTTTCGCACACTTCGCACACTTCGCACTTTTCGCACACTTCGCACTTTTCGCACACCTCGCACTTTTCGCACTTTTCGCACACTTCGCACACTTCGCACTTTTCGCACACTTCGCACTTTTCGCACACCTCGCACACCTCGCACACCTCGCACACCTCGCACACCTCGCACACCTCGCACACCTCACACACCTCGCACACCTCGCACACCTCGCACACCTGGCAAATTTGTATACCTTTCCTGTGGGCACATTTCGCATTGTTGGTTCATAATACGTGCACTCTACACAAATTAAAGCTGAAATGGGTGATATGTTTTGTAATGAATGGCATTTCTTCAAGGAAAAAAGGTAATTTAAAAGTATATATATTCTCTCGCCAGTATCGGTAAGTACGGTGAGTATCGCTTTCATGTACAATCAATTAGGGTCGTTAAACCAAGAATAAAAAGGATATATTGTTAAGGTGTGATTTTCCTGAAAATTTTCCTGGAATTGAAATGTCGATGTTATAAGTCAAACGTAAACAAAATTTATAGTTAAAAATAAATTTAATCCAATAATGTAATGTTATACAATGTAATATAAATATATATTTTATACAAAAATTAAATATTAAACTATAGTTTTACAAAGTTCCTCACTTCTATCTCTAGCTTACCCCTTCGTCTTCCTTGCATTTACCTTTATCTTATCTAATTAATTTTATTTTGTTTAATAAACAGTATCTTGCTAACCTTGCTGGGCTTTAATCGATTTCTTTTCGATGTTTCGATATCGCCTGCCTTCGAAAAAACACGCTCACAAGGCACAGAAGAGGCGGGAATGCATAACACGCGCAACATAATTTGGTACAAGGCAGGATACTTTAATTTATGTAAATTCCACCACTCTAACGGATTATCGTTCCGATGTACTAAAGGTTCTGCCACATAGCTGTCTAATTCTATTTGATTGTTTGACCGTGAATGCAGCACGATTTGCGGATGATTTTGATCTGAATCGAATTCCTCCCAGATATTATCGCTCGTACTAGCTTCTCCATCTACTACTATCTCGGATATTTTGAATTCAATTCAATCCTCTTGGGTGAGTGAAATAGGTGGACTGGCAGAAGAAAGAAGGGCAGGGGATAAAAAGGGTTCTGAGGAAACAAGCGCGTGAAAAGTGTATAATTTGTAACGAAACTCTTCCACGCGCTCACGTTGTGGCAAGCTTTCGGTGGATTTTGGCTCCAGGAATTATGATTCAATGGCACGATACGCGACCAGACTGGCCCAGAACATTCGCCCCAATGGAAAATCTATTCTATTGCACATGATACACCCAGCAGCGCAGATGGGGAACCACGTGTGGTCAAGTGAAGCTTCCACGGCCACACACGGACGCACAATGAATGGATGCAATCGCGCCACGATGGTAGGATTAAATGTTTTGCTTCATTCTCTGCTTCACTGTTGCGTTGTTTCGGGCAAACACTGGAGCACGGGTTCTGCCTTTGGGCAGTCGCTGGTATGCGCGAATGTTACTTCCCTTCATTGGATTCGCCACAATCCCAGCTTGCGTTCTTGATTGTCCTGTCCGGTAGGGCGGTTGGTATGGGAACCATTTTTCGGCCAAACTTCCCGCAAAACTGGATGACTGGTGATGAGATTTAGTTGAGTTTCGCGAGTTATGTGCAGTGCCAGGAGTGCGCGTGTATGGAACGGTTAGTACTAACTGCGATCTAAATAGTGGAAAACTTTCAACCAACCCGTTGAGCGGTGGGTGCCGTTGAACAATTGCAAAAACGGATGGAAAAATTAATAATAGTGAAAAAAGGACGGGCGAGCTATGGCACAAGTCTATTATTTGTAGACTGGCTGCGGATTGCTGGTTTGATTTGGCGCCCGTACGCTCGGGATAAGTAGATTTGGGGGGAGATTAAAATATTTCCAAGGGGTTTCTGTTTGCTTAGGCTGAGGTTAAGAGCTCTTGACACGCTCGGGAACGGACGGATGTTTGTGTTTTAATCAAAACGTTATTTTGTCACTTTTCGGAATGGAGTTGGGAAGGATCATTTGGTATAATAAGAACATATGCGCCATAGATTTACAGATACGTTTTCAGTGGCATAAGAACCTAGCAAAAAAGAAAATTAATAGAGTGTTTTAAAGTATTCACAAATAGTAACAACACGTGTAGCATTGATCCTTTCGACTTACTTAAACACCAGTTTTGTCAATCTCCTTAAGTTTTTGTTTTATTGTCAGTAGAATACAGGCATGACGAAAAATACTGAAACGAATACACAAATATTTGGGAAACTGATAAAAAATTGTGGAACAAATATAAAAAATATGGGAATGCGTTGAAAACTTCTTTAATATCCTACAGTACTAACTTAGTTTTGGTACATATACTTTTAAAAATCTTCTTAGGTTTCTGTATTTTATTAATTTTCTACCTCATTTTGTAAAAGTAGGTAGAATATTTTTTTTCTTGAAGTTTATGTTTGTATCTTTTTGCTGATTGGTTCAATTTGATGGTTACACTCTTGCACATACTTTGCTGTACTATTTTTTGCTTATCTATTTGAATATCTTTTTTCCCAGAAGACCTCTGTCGAAAGTTCGGAGCATCCTCAAGCTTCTGTTTAATTTTCTTATACTATGATTCACTTCCAGCAGGGAACTAAGCTGAAATGCTGGACAAACCTTGTTTCGAAGTTTTTGAAGGCCATTTAAGTCTCTTAAAATGAGTGAAGTAGACGACACGTTTGATGCTCAATAAACTTTTTAATATCCAGGGAATCGTTTCTTAAGATAAGCGTAAGTTATAAGCAATGTTTTTCAAACTGATTTTGATGATTTTTACACACAATCTTTTTGTTTTCCTGGACGTTGATTTTAGTTATTTGGTGTTCTCATATCAGAGATCCTAATAATAAGATTCTCTACATCGAATTTTACCTCTACCAGTATTTTATTTATTTGCGTATTGTCTGTAGCCTGTTGGCTACACAAACGAACTTACAGTCTACTTAAAACTAATTAATGCTTAATTTAGAGAGTTGGGAGAGGAGTAGGGGGATAGAGAGAGGATCTTAACATGGAGCGGAACGATGGTAATGAGTGGTGGAAATTAAAAACATGAGACGAGGAATTAAAAAAACGAAGTGCACGAAAAAACGTGTCGTTTCGACCAACCGAAGTACGACGTCTAGGAATCATTAGAGGCGGACGGATACGAAGGGTACGGTTGGGAACGTAGAATGGGATGGAGCAGAGCAGAGAAGGAGCATCAATGCAATCGAGCAAGAGGGAAGCGACAAATAGGGTTTGGGAGTGTGAACGACGTCAAGTCAGAGAGTCAGAGCCCCAGCAGCTGACACCTAGATCGGGCAGGGCGATCGGGAGGATCTACCAAGCATTTTGCAAACCGCAAACCTGGTGAAAGTTCTCTGCACCCGCTCGATACGTTCCATATGGACCCGAGCCGTAGGAGACCATACTACTGAGTAATACTCCAGCAAAGACCTGACCAGTGAACAGTATAGCGCTTTCAGACACAGAAGATCGGAAAAGACACGAGCAGTACGTTTAAGGATACCCAGTGTTTTCCGAGCTCTTGCCACCGTAGAATCTATGTGGAGCACTAAGGTAAGGCCACTATCAAGGCCACTATCAATATTCTCAATATTCTATATTCTATATTCTATATTTTACCCCAATTTGGATTAACAATATTCTCATTATCTCAAATTCATTTTAGCTACCCTTATTTCACTTTCAAAACATACTAATTAACTAAAATTCTAATATTTGCTTCCTAACTCTTTATCAAATTTGTGATTAGTAAGTTTATTAGCTGAGCGCCTGTACATCAGCACCATTTTAAACAGTCCAACAAACGAAATAACAAGGCATTCGTATTGTCTCTGAAATAATAAGACAACTACAAGCAACTTGCAAACAGGAATTTTGGAGCCATACTCAAACCAAAGCAGTAATGATGGGGGAAAGCTACATTTTACCCCCATTTATGCCCGCTCTATGCAAAGAACACGTTCAACCGCATGGCATAAACTTGGCCCAGATCAGGGCTGTGTCGGTCTGGTGTGTCGTGTGCCATCCATGTCGTTATGATGACGGTATAAGTTACTGCTTGCTGCGTACCCTAGGACCTTGGGACGGATAGACAGATAGCGATTCGATTTCGGGGATCCCATTTGCCTGGGAAATGCAGAGCGAGAAAGAGAGAACCACGAAGGTCGACAGACAATCGGTTTCGATTCAAATGCCGATGGTGCTGCGTGTAGCATCCTGGTTAGAAGGACCTCAATTTCTCGCATCATTCGCCTAGTTCGCCTCTAGAAACTGATCCTTGTGATGATGATACACACGTGCCCGGTACGTGCCATCGACGCGCTACCCACCAGCGTAACGACCACTGCATATGTGTCTGTGTGTGGGTTTGTGCACTTCCCGCCCGGGCAGGGTAGTCGTGCAGCAGCGTCATTGCAATTATGGTTTCTCTATTTGATCGTATTTAAGCATACATGACATTAGAAGATATTGAAACATTATTCCGCAGCAATTGATTGGAAAATTTCTTCGAGCGTTTCCTTTTTCGACCGAGCGACAGTGTGTGTGTGTGTGCTGATGTGGTCTCCCATGAACACAGGCTCTCGTACACCGACCGACATGGTGCTGATGGTGCTTCCGTGTATCTCCATGGGGAAAAATTCGAGCCGAAGACCGGTTGGTAGAGGGAGCCTCAGAATAGGCACTTCCTAGCACCGGAAGTGGTATTTAAATAGCATATGTGAGCTTTTCGTATTTTTTTTTCGGCCTAACGAACATTCTCCACAGTGTTCCCGAGGAACTTGTGGGGCTTGTTCATTTCCCTACCATCGTGATGACTATTTGACCATGCTGGTAAACCGACCGTGTCATTAGTGCACTCTCGATGAGCAAGATGGCCGTATGATGATGATGATGATGATGATGATCCTGCTCCCAGGCAGACAAGGGCTCGAAGAAAAATGGAAACTTCCCACGTATCTTACGGCGGAAGCGGCAGAGTGTTTCTGTGGTCCTGGACCAAGTTTATCCCCCAAATGGTAATGACTCTTTGAACACTTTCCGATTGTCTCTCTGTCGGTCTGCTCGGTAGGCCCAACCGTTGGCGGCCGCTGGCATTATGATGAAGCATCAATGCCAAACGACTCGTTCGGAAAGGCGTTAGAAAGCCTCCTGATCCTCTAGTGTGGGTTTGTGCGTGTGAGAGCGAACGAGGGCTCATAGCTGCATACCAAGTGCATGTGTTTGTACGAAAAGTTTCTTGTAAAAACCTCACAGCGTAATCACCATTTCCGGCCCGGTGGTTCATTCTTCGTACTAATTCTTCGCAACCGTCTTACCGTCGGTAGCTGGCGTCGCTGCGAGCCAGATAGCACCGATGAGCATGGTTTAGCTAGAATTTCTGCAACTGACCACACCAATTTGCTTTCGGAAAACGAGTTTTCCACCACTTGAGCACTTTGCCTATGGAGAATTTTTGTTTTTCCTTTTACCAAGAAAAGCAATTTCTAATTTATTTTAAGATGTTCGTTTTATGCAAACCCCGGCACATTTTCTTGCAGCATCTCGCTCTGGGAACATTACAACTATTCGTACAATTTATGTCCGTGCTACCGAAGTTGTTCCCCGGGAAGCAGCATATTTTCTCAAGACGCAATGGTGCTTCTGCGAAGGCATCTTCGGTGCTGTGTTTGTAAATCAAAAATAAATGGTACTATAATGATTCGAATGTTTGCCGAATGGGTCGAATGATTGTGAAATTGGCAGCTCGTGCTGACCAAAGGAATGTTTTGCCTCGAAGCTGCAGGTGCTTCGGGCAAAAGCCAACGGCGTACGTGTACCGGGTGCTGGAAGGCTAATTTATGGAATGCAACTGCGGACACCCTTAAAGAAACCATGCTAATTTGCCGTGTAAAGGTCGGCCCCGGGAGGCATGGCATCTTCTTCTGGTGGGATGGGTTTTTGCCTTTTGGAGTGTTCTCCCGAGGCCTGGGCAAGTGTCTGGTGGGACACTGGATTGCAAATAAACCTTACCGGCTCTCGAGCTGGTGCTAAATTACTTCCCACATACACACTTGGGAATGGTAGCGTTTCTTGTGTGGTGGCCCAAAACCCGACAATGCAGGACAAAGGATTTAATGGTTGACACTGCGGACAATTACTTTATGATGTTTGAACGCCCATTTATCATTCGAAATCCGATCGATGGAGGATGGCCGGATTGTGTGAGCTGAAGCACTTGTTTGCATTACGACGACGACGACGACGACGAAACTGTTGAACAATTCATTCTGTTGCTGGATAATTGCCTACAGCCATACACTAATACATAGCAATACAGATACATAAAAACTAGTAGATTTCAAAATTCTTCTTCTTCTTCTTCCTTGGCACTACAACCTCGTGAGGTCTTGGCCTGCTATTACTAGCTCTCTGTGACTTAGATTTTACCCGTAGCTGGATAGTCAGTCCTGCGAACGGGGAGGCGGTCCGCCGGGATTCGAACCCCGGTCCTGCCGTGTGAAGACCGGAGATTTCAAAATTACCCTCACTTATTTCAATTTCTATTTTATTACGAATAATCAATCCATAAAATGTCCTTTGCAAAGTATTCCTAGAATTGAAGATTTTCCATCCATGAAAACCCCATTTAACGGGGTTCGCTACATCAGTAGAATGGACATTTTGTAGCTAGAATGGAAAACTAATCACACCATTGTGTGGTAAAACATAATCAATTCCACAATGCAACACTATCTATCATTTCCTAGAATCTGTTTTACAGCTGAATGTGTATGTCTGCCAAATCATCCTGCTTTGCACTGTAAATTGTGTACCGATTCGTAGTGAAACATTAAAAAAATGTATTAAAAGATTATATCTGGTGAAACAATTGGTGTTCAACCTTCATGTTGAACAAATTGTTGCACAAAGCTGTGTGTTTAAGCTTCAAACTGTCGGTGTACATTCAAAACGCGTAATTGATGCGATAGATCAACAACACAAAAGTAGCAATTAAAAGACTTTGAAAGCAAACATGGAAAGAAATGTTTTAGATCGCGCGTGAGTGTGTGCAACCTCGGCCGTAAATAACTTCCTATTCATTAATATATCGTGTGCATCGTGTGCAAAAAAACAGTAAAACACAACCTCCTGCCAAAGATTTTCGTACGTTGTGTAAGCCAAATCACCATTACCCGCTCTATGCAATAAACCGTACATCAATATTTGTTAAAAGCAAAACGCTAAAACTATACGATGCCATTAAATTAATTGCACTAACGAACGTATGATACGGCAAACCCCATTGCCAGCTTGCCACCGGTTCGTGCGCAGAATACAGATACACACACTTTTTCATTACATACACCGAGCGGGACGGAGAAGTGGTCGGACGGGTTGGAAAAAAAGAAGAGCTTCAAATCCCCTTCCGTCTAAAAACCCGCCGTTCGACCAGACCATTGTGACATAGGATTACCGGAAGTGCACGCGAAAGTGCAACCGACAATATCGCACAATCGACGTGACCGTGAGTCGCGTCACGTCCTACCGAAAACCCGGTACGTGTGCACCTGTATCGGGCCGGTGCGCCGGGTTGGAGTAGGTGGGAAAAACATTTTCCCTGTTTTCGTGCAAATTAATTTCCGATTTGCCCATCGGGGGTTTACCAATATTGCAAAACCCGAAATGGCATTCGACGTACGTTTGGCAACATTGGCACAATTAGACGCGCATTGACGTCGGCGTCGTGTTTTTTGGGAGATACACTTACACATCCAACCCATCGACGGGTGGCAGTTTTTAGCAATCTCCATAACAGCACCTACTACCCGCCGAATTCGAAACGACAAGTATCAAGGAAAAGCTGCAATCATTGTGCTTTTTTCCCGTGCCGCTTCAGCTAACCCCACCAAGGAAGCAACCGGAACCGTAAGCTGCAACTTTGATAACTTTCTCCGATGGAGTATGCATTAAATAAAATTATTATTTACTTGCAGCACAACTGCGCACCATGAGCGGATGTTCTGCTGCTCCATTCTTGATTGCTCTTGCATGTTCATAATGCATTGCCTTTGGTTCACTTCTACCATAACACTGTACCCGAAGGCGCACACAGTACGCCTTTCCCGAGGAACTCACTCAACCGAAACACACAATGAGGCCAAAGTTGTGCCTTTATGAAGAGGGAAAGATGCACTGGCAACATGCATCGCATCTGCTTACCAACACTGGCTTTGCTATTAGTTCGCTTCCATCCTTGCGGGGCCAAACCAACCAAACCAAGCCTCGTACGCAACAGCATACTACTGTGCAATATCAGCTTCATGAGCTTCCTTCGGTTACGAGCGAACACACACACACACGTACCCAACACCAGGCAAACATACGCCTCGAGGACCGCTGCCCTAGCAAGAATCGAAGTAAAAAGGTCACAACATAATAAATATGCATTGTCTCGTGATTCCTCGCTACAAGCTCCGGCACTGCAAAGGCCTACGCCATGTACCGACGAGCACCACTGCACCAATGCTAGTAGTGTGCAATACTAAAACAATATGAAAGCTGGGAGTACTCGCCGGTGCGCTACATGGCTCCACCAGTGTACCGTGAAGAGTTGGGGTAAAAATTATTGCCTTTCGGTAAATATGATATACATTAGGGTATGCTCTCTGTCCCGCGCGGCAAACAAACAGTTGCTTCCTGCTGGTGGTAGGCAGCTACCAGCAAGTCCGGACGGATCAACGGGATTGTATTTAGTTTAACGGTGAAAAAGACAAAACCAACGCACACACACTAAAGCTAGATATTAATATTTCGAGTAGCTCATTACGAAGAAAGTGAACCGGTATAAGAGTGCGGCCGTGTTTTTTGGCTAGTTTAACCTTATCCTGCGTGCCCTAAGTGTTTTGTATTTGTTTTGTATAGTAGTTGTGGAATATTCATTTTGTTGCATGATGCATTGGTTCCATGCACATATTGTAGTTGTAGTTTCAATTTAAAATGAGAATTAATCTACGACCTACGGTCGGGATGCCTTTACATTCTGGAGCGGATCCTTTTAAGCACTTCGTCTGTTTTACGGTCCCAAAAATGCTTCTGCAGAAAGGACTCTTTGCAGCAGGGCGTACTAATTCGAGGAACGAACTCGGCATCTCGTAAATTTAAACTTGGAGGCTTTGGTCTACACCGATACAAGATCCTATTTATCCAGGACATCAAGATTAACTATCTCTGACTATATCGTGTCTTCACTGATCAGGGTTTTTGTAGAAGTTGAAAGCAACCTAGAAATTTGCTCGAAGTATTTTACAAAATCTTGTAATTTAATCTCACTTAACGTTTTTTTATGGACAACATTACACAAGCCATCAAGATCTCCCGGTTCAACGTTATGCGCCACAATTATGAATAGTTGGGCTTCTGTACCTCTCGGATGCACGGCAACAAGCGAAGCAGATTCTTAACCAACAAAAAACATACAATTATCTAACTTTAAAGATTGGAAATGCTTTATACATATCCTTTCCATACTCCGTATTCATCAATCAGCGTGTCTAACTCTTGTAATAATTTCTTTCCTATTACTACACCTATACTACTGAAAAATAACTAAAAACTTACCAGTAACAAGGCTCCACAAGTCCACCGGAACGCACAATAGCTCTTCGTTTGCAGTAAACAAATCCTTTATTGAATGATTCTCTTCTCCAGCCCACCGTCTGTTACTCCGTAGAAGGCAAGCTCTAAATTGTGCGTGGTATAAGCGAATGGGCCCCGGCATCACGCCAGCACAACACACCACAAGCTAACAACACTTTGCATTCCACACAGACCTCACAGCAGTCGTTTTATCATTTGCTTGTTTTTTTTTTTTTAAATCTATTGCTTTTCCATTAAAGAGGATGCTCTTGCGATTCACTATTATAAGATTCATTTCTTTTCTCTTGATCCCTTCATTCATAACTTTCAACTGCTGGCACACTCGTTCATTTCAACAATATTTTAGATTGCGAACATGCTGTCTTACACTGGTTTTACACATCACATACCCACCAAAACACGCTTCCTCGTCTTTAACAATGAATTGCTTTCGTTAATGTTATTGTTCTTCTCGTCGTGTACCCACCAGCGCATCCGCTTATCATATAATATGGCCATATACCGCAGTAGATGCTTCTTATCGTGTGTATGGGTGTGATTATGTAGCAGAAGCATGGAAACTGCGCGACTATAGTACCCTTCTAGTGAGATGTTGATTCTGTATTGCAGTAAGATAAGAAAAGGTAACAAACAACAATGCTCACAATGATATATTGCTACGCGTGGTTCTCTATATTTGGGGATGGCGAATGAGGCGAATATCTGTTTGGTGTGCGTAATCTACCTTGTTTTCTGTTATTATGTTTCTAATTATTTCTTCATACTGCAATCTACGCTAGTAACTGTACCCTCATCACACATGTGCCTGTTGGGTCTCACCATCTTGAAATCGTCTTTTTAGTTTAGTGAATAAAATGACCATATCTCATAAATAAAATCGATGGACTAGAATAATGAAGGCTGCAACATGAAGTTGGCCCACTTGTCGAAATCTTACGAATCGTACGAATAATGTTTAAAATCAGTTTAAATAATCGTCTTTTGTGATGTAGTGTACTTCAAATTCAAACTAAGAAAACCCAAAACACATGCACACATACAAGATATCTAAAACAGCCTACATTATGCGTTACATTTGCAATCGTTCCCTGTAATAAGGCTGCGCAGTACGTACTACACAGAAAGCACATAATCTTTTCATGCTTCATAACACACATTGCCCGATTCAGTTTATGCCCATCGAATTCGTTGCATCAAAAGCTCCAATCCTTAATCAAAACATCAAGAGCGATACGGCACTGATGAATGGTTGGTTGGTTACACTCGGTACAGTCGAAAGCAAAAACTCTCAGCGCCATTTCCGTCCACCAATAGTGTAATCTCCTGCTACAAACCACTGTCAAAGCAGACTAATGTGCTTATCTTCTGTTGATTACTGTTGCCTTTTGATAAATAATTATTAGCATAAGATTCGATTATAATTAAACACTTTTTTTTGTTTGTTGCTGGTGGTTGCTAGTTTTGTTCCACTGAATGGAAATCGTAATATCAATAAAACGGTATGTGTATGCGTGTGTGGCTCTTAATTACACTTCAACTCATGCTTAATCATCCATCACGACCTCACACATCAAACGAAACTAATCAGATGGCGTTGAAGCTCGGTAAAAATATGGCAGAATCATAATTACTGCAACACGATGCAGCCGCATTACACGGGTTTTAGTTGTTGGATGTTGGCCGAGTAGTAACTACAAAACTTGACTGATTGCATACGAGCTATCTTAACTGGTTAATTATGCTGACACTAGCATCATTTGAGCCTCGTTCATTCATCGAAATGATATTGATAATTAAACACACAGACGCAGTGAGCAGGTTAAAAATAAAATTAACTAATATGCCATGCTCATAACCGATTTTTCACTCTTTTTTTCCATTGAACAATCTTCAATTGCATTTGGTGGGACAGATCATATTGTAGTAAAGTTTAAAAAATTAAGCAAAAACAAAACCACTCTCACAACTCGTACACTAACACACTTTTGCTAAACGCACATACAAAAGAAACGATCAAACATACACGCACTAATAATGCACACACTACTGCTCGGTTCGATAAATATCGTCTTATAAAGTTGTAGACAAAGGTGAATAATAAATAGTTGTGCCAGAGTGGCGAGCGAAAAACTGCTTATAAGAGGCCACCCGATGATAGGCCACCGGTACAAACTAACACAGAAACACACACACCATCTTCTAGGATTATCATTGTGCGTACACCGATCTAAACTCTCTAATCATCGTGTGGCACTGTGGCACTCGTGTACCTTCTATTGGATCTTCGTATAAAGTTCGTTTAGGTGTTACACCCACCCGCTAAGGTGGTAAAAATGATTGCCTTTAAACTCGTCACAAAACAAACCGCTTTCTCGTACCAATTTCGCGTACTGAATGGTGGTTAAAAGCTTCCCTCTATCACAAACTAATATCAAGGTATATACTCTCTCTAACTCTCCGTTTTAAAAATGGGGTTTTTGATGTATTGTGTGCTTTAAATTTGGGGTTAAAAAATTGTCCAACTAATAAAAAAAGAACACCTATTGCACTCATCGTTCAGTACAAGGAAGCACACCAAGAAGCACACCGGGCCATCCGTTTACCAGTGCACACCAGCTATCACATTTAGCGTGCTCGTTCCTGAACATCCGGCTTCATCTCACCGACACCGTACGCGTATAGTCATTTGAAGCGATCAAAGTGTTCCAGCAGCTTCTGGCACACGGTCACATTGAACGTAGTGCTAAGTGCCTTGCAAATGGTGTCCGTATTTTCGAGCTTACGAATCACCTGACCACTACCGCCACCACCACCACCCGATGATCGCCCTTGTCCAAACAGTTCCCCGGTAAGTAATGGATTGCCATTGTTGTTGTTAAACTTGTCCAGCAGCTTACGCTCGAGCGCGAGTACCTCCGAATCGATCGCTGTCCCACCGGCCGTCGATACACGCGCCGAGCTAAGCAAATTGTTTAGATTGTTAAAGTACAGTACCGATGCTAGCTGCACCAGATAGCAGTCGAGATTGCGCAGAAAGAATTCTTCCAGCACGTCGACGTTCAGATTGTGCCGTATGAAGAACATGAACAGTTCGTAGATAAAGTACTTGATGTTGCCCATCTCCATCGGTACGATGTTGGAGTCTTTCGTGAAGTACTCGAAGATTTTAACCATGTTTTGCGTTTGGTAGGAAATCGCCGCTGCCGAGGCGGACGACGACACCGAAGCCGACAGCATCTCCAGTATCGTCCGGAACGCGTCCACATAATCGTAGTTCAGCATCAGCATGCGGATGTGATACTCGGACCCACGTTTGGTCAGCTCGAGCACATCGTCCTGGCTGTACAGCCCGTGAAAGATGTACAGACAGTAGTGGATGAAATCGTTCCCCAGCAGATGGCGCTCGTTGAACAGACGGGACGTATCCATCGAGCGATCCGTCACTCCATTCGCCATTCTCCCGTCGCACTCGTTGCCGACCTCCTCTTCGTCATCCTCATCATCTTCCTCATCGTCGTCCTCCTCATCCAAAGCGAGCGATGTCGGCGATGTAGCGTACGAGACCGATTGTAACGAAGACATCGTACTGTTGGCGTGCTGCTGCAGCGACAATCTTCCTTCGCCCAGCGAATCCGGCAGCTCGCCAACCACATCATCCACCTCGGCATTGCTGACATCGTTCAGGCTGGAGCTTATTGTCGAAATGTTATTGCTGATTTGCTTCTCCAGCGCACTCTTTATCACAAACGAACGCCTGAACTTGGGCATCGATTTCAGGAACCGTAGCGACTCATCATAACCGAGCCCATCGTTTGCCGGCAGCTTCACCTCGTACGGTGCCTCAATGAACTGGGAACTATCCGGAATCCGGACGACACGGTTCGAGATCGGTAAGCGTACCAGCTTGCCCGGTATGCCGGTACGATCGAGATTGATCTCTTTGGCGCACTGGCCCATATTGTTGTTGCCCCAAGCCTTCACGATATGCTCTTTCGTCATGATGAGGGTAAAGTCCGCACCACACTCTACGTGCTCCACGTTGTCGACCATCTCGAGACGGGTCGGGATCAGTACCTCATTGCGACCACCTTCCCGGCCCAGCTGCCGTTCAATGTTTTTGCCCCAGGTGTAGATGGAACCGTCCTCGTTTACGATCGCAAAATGATACAATCCGCTCGAAATCTGTCACGAAATAGAACCATATTAACCTCACTTTATCGCGCTTCATCGTACATTTCAACGATCATTACCTTTACTATTCTTCCCTCCACCAGCGAAGTGTCGACAGCCGACGGGAACAGATGCTCCATCGCTTCATCCCCATTGCCCGCGGTAGCCGCCTTATCATCCGTCTCATTGGCCGCTGCTGGAAGCTTTTCACCACCAGCCGGACTATCGTCGGTTATCTTTATCTCCGGAATTATAATACTGGCATCTGATTGTCCTGCAACAGCGTCATCGTCCGACTGATCCTGTCCGACGGCAGTGTTTGTGGCTTCTTCCGTTACTTCGGATTCCTCCGCTTTGCTCGATTCGTCGTTTGTAGATGAATCCGTTTCCTTGCTCGATGCTTCCTCATCGGTCGATTGTTGTGCTTTGTTTTCGGTCGATGTAGACTCCGATTCGTCGGATGTTGGTTCCGTGCCATGAAATTTCGATGACGACCGGAGGATGGAGCTGAATTTGGAGTAGCTGCCACTCTTGCTCGCGTTGGAGGATTTGGCACGCTTTCGTGCTTGCGTCGCCAAACGTAGCGCTTGTGGTGAAGATCCCCAAGTGTACAGCTTGTTTGTAGTGGTTAAAACGAGCTAAAAGAAGGCGTTTCATTAATGTATGCTGTTAATATTAAAACACGTGCACCTTTTGCTTACATTCACAAACAGTTTGGTATTGATAACGGCTATTTCTTCGTCCAGCAGTACTTTGCGCGGTATAAGGGAGATCAGGAAAGATTTCCCATTGCGTGTGTCGATCGTAACGCCAAATGGATCCTCCTGGCCCAAACCCAACTGACCGTAGTGGTTGGAACCGAACACGTACAGGCTGCTACGGGTTTCTTGATGGCCACGGCACAGCACCATCGTATGTGCATGGCCTAGCGCAATTTGTAGAATTTTCTGGAAGTAAGTTTGCGGACATGAGAAAAGCGAACACTACACGAGTCGAACACAACGTGAATACCTTGTTTCGGAAAAATTCCACAATCTTTGGTGTGTTGCAATCATTCACCGTACCGTGGCCAAGCTGTCCAAACACGCCCCAACTGTGGAATACTTAAAGTTACATACATTCTCAAAACAGTTGGCACATTCTAGCTTACCCCCAGGTGTAGAGTAGCCCGTTCGCCACGACCGCATTATGGTACTGTCCGGCAGAAAGATGGCTAATGCCCTTTCCATCCAGCGTCTTCACGAGCATGGGCTGCAGTGCGTTTATGACATGATTCCCGATTCCGAGCTGCCCGAGATTGTTCGCTCCCATCGAATACAGCTACAAATAGTTAAAAAATTACCGAAACCCTTTCATAAAAAGAACTAGGAATCCTTTGCTCCCGCCACTTACTCCATTACTGGTGAGGAACAGCGTGTGCAGCCTTCCACACTGAACGGCCAACACATCCAGCTCGATCTGACGCAAAAAGCTAAGCGCCGGCGGTAGTCCATTCGGTCCGATCGCATCGCCCTGCAGCGCGGTACGGCTCAGCGCACAGTTAACGCCGTTCGAGCCCCAAATGTAAGCCGCATGGTTCACAACCGCAGCCCCATGAAAGAACCCGGTAGCGATCGGGGAAAATCGCGTCAAACGCAGCTCAATCGCACGCTCCTCATGATGCACTCGCACGTGCTTCAGCGCATTCAAGAACGATCCATCGTTATGCATTTTGAGCTGCTGCGCCCGTATCGACACAGCTAAAAACGTTTCGATTAATGCTTTGCAGAAAAATAGCAAATGACGGCCGGAAGGTTCCTTCGCAGTGCTTTCGTGGTTCGACAGGCGGTGCATCAGCGGACGAAACACGGGATGAAATGGGTTTAGCTGGTGAATCAAGCGTTCCAGTACGTTGATATCGAACACGTCGAGATATTTGCGGACCAGCTGGAAGTAATTGATCGTATAGTCTTGCAGATAGATGAGGCACTCCATGAACAGCTCGTTCGACAGATTGTACACGAACGCGTTCGTTTCGGCCGGTGTTGCGGCCGGCGTTTCGGCAACGGTTTGCTCCCAGGTGCCTACGAGACAGCTGAACACATCCAGACAGGTTCCGCGCGTAATTGCAAGCAGCACGGCGGTTGAGTAGAGTTTCCCATGGGCAAGCATAATGCATGCTAAGCTCGTATGATATTTACTGTTCGTTACGATGTAGTTCCACAGAGGGATATAGTTTTTGTCCACCGTACAGCGTTCGCACAGCGTTAGAAACATTAAGTTCGACAGATGAAACTGATCCGAGGGTGAAATCTGCACGTCCAGCATAACGTCGTCATTATCGTAGGAGAAATCGCTGCACTGTGCACCGGTGTTGATCGGCTTGAGGGTTGTACGAGAATTCAGCTAAAGGGAAAACAAAAACAAGTTAGTTTTGTTCCATCAAACGAAGCAAACAAGAAACTCACATTCATCAATGAATCGTACACAACATTCCCCAGGTGTGCCTCATCGACCAGCTGCCGCATGACGTCGTGCATTAGGAACTGACTGTTGATGATGTGCGTGTTGCGCAATGCCATAGCGGACAGTTTCATCAACGCTTTGCTTTCGTTGGCCAGCGCCAGCTTTAGGGCCGTTTTCATCGGCGAAAGGCGGGCCACATTGTACGTCATCAGCGCTTCCGAAATCCGTTTCCTGCGCAGCAACACATCCCCGGCGTACTCGATACAGTTTGCCAACGGGAGACCGAACGTCGCACAGAAATCTTCACACGCAGCCCAAATACATTTGTGGGCAAGGTTAAGGAACAAATTCTTCCCACTCTCTGCCAGCTCAACCGAGTACAGATTGCGATCGGTTACGATCAACGCCCGGTCGAACTCGATCGCCGGAAATTCTTCCGCCATCACCTGCTGCTCCGATATGTCCAGCTTACGCTCCATACGCAATCCGCGCTGAATGCGTAGATAGTTCGAAACGGCCGACTTTTGAAAGATCGAACGTCCTTCGTTTGTGTCAGCAGCACCCGACACGCTTGGCTGTTGCTCTGCATCGGAGCTGGATGTAGGCTCCTCTACCTTCTGGCCAGCACCGGACACCCGATGAATGTCGAGCACTCGCTCGTCCGGAAAGTGGAACTCACCCAACAGCGAATGCTCGTTGAAATCACAATCGTCACCCATCTTCATCGACGCAATCTTGCAACTGACCACACTCACCGTATTCGGAACACCCGCATCGGTTAGGCTACTGCTTGTTTCATCAGTCGAATTATTGCCATCCAATTTGGAGTCTGTCGGACCCTCCGGTGGACTATCGATCGGTTCCTCTGCCGGTAGACTGTGCAGCACGTACAGTACATTCCTAGTCAGCAGCGTTGTATGGCATTGCTTTGGCAGCTTGTAGATGTGGAGCGGTATCAAGCTTATGTCCATACTGTGCACCGACAGCGTGTCGGAGTAGGAATGGAGCGCACTGAGCAAATATTTCCCATCCAAATGCTGCACCACAAAGTACGGACCGGCTGGAGTGGTAAGAATTTCCGGATACATGCCCGGCAGTTCCATCACCGCCAGATTAGCGGCCTGTTCCTTGTACTTTTCCCGTTCCTTCGCACGGATACGGCTTTCCGACAGCTTCAACTTCAGCGTGCCGATCTTCTTCGCGCCAAGATCGCGTAACGACAGTAGCCGTGCTTTAGCCGCTGGAAAAAGTTTGGGCAATGCACCCTGCTGCTGTCCGGCCTTATCGTTACCTTCGGTTTCATTTTCTACCTTCTCGAAATCATCACCAGACGGAGGTTCGGAGCTGTTGGGGCTAGAATCGTTACTATCTGCCTCGTTGTTTGGTTGAGCCGCACTTGAAGCTGGCTGACGTTGCTGACTTCCACCGGCCGACTCACCGTCCTTCGGTAGTGATAGCACAATTTGCCAATCTTCTATCGGCGCGGAACGACCCTCACTTTCGGTACCGTCCGATGAGAGTGATTTCAGCAGCTCCGACTTTAAATCCTGCACCGAGGTCGGTGTGATGACGCCAGGGAAAGTGTACTTGATGGATTTCTGCTCCAGCAGCAGCTTCCATTGCTCTTTGGTAGAGGTATTTATCATCAGACTGATCGTTTCCATGCTGTTATCCTGGCAAATGATCAGCTTTTCGATCGATCCTCGCTCACAGTTGGTATCGCCAAGAAACGAACAATTTGGCATTAGGCCTGCAAGCAACACAGTGAATTATCAATCTCATCCACATCGCAATGACAGCGCTGCATGCAGCGTTTACTTACCCACAACACATATCGACCCATCCGAATAACCTAGAATGGCTCGCGGTTCATTTGCCAGCGTCTTCCACCAGCTGCAGCAAGTAGGGTACGGGCAGGATAACGAAGCCGTTGACCCCAAACTGGAGCTAATGGAAAACGTTTCCTGAGGAGTGGATGATTTCGACGCAGCCTCCCCGGCCAAACTTTCCTTCAGCTGACATCCATCGGCAAAGAAATCTTCGATCGTTTGCATCGCAATCGGTGTGTCCGTTCCGGTGGCCGATATGCTACGATTGGCATTCTCTTCCTGCCGTGCCCGTTCCAGCTGCTCTAGAAACAACTTTCGATAGATACTGTTGAGCGAGAAGATTTCATCGATTTTGTGCGTGGTGTAGGTCGAGCTAGACTTTTTGATAGTCGGTGCGTCAAAGATGACATTCGGTTCCGACGAAGGACTGCCGCCGCTGGTCCCCGTACCCTTAAGGCTGGCTTCCGAAGCAACGGACGAACGGTGTGACGAGCCCGCCGTCTGTGGATGATTGTTGTGCGAGTTGTTGGGACAGGTTTGAGGATTCGGACACTCGTGCGGTCCAATGAATGGGACAATGAAGGAGGTAATCTCCGGCGCACGTTTACCATCTTCGTACGATTTATCACAAATTGCAAGCGCTGGCACAATGTGCAGCGTGTTGTCATAACCTACAGCGGAAGAAAAGGAAAAGTATATCAATCGTTTCCACTTCGCTTGCACGGCGACAAGCAACACGGTACTTACAAAACACTAACAAACGGCTACCAGCGTTATCGAAGCACACGTCCTGTATTTTTTTCTGATTCTCTGCGAACCAACACAGCAGCATCAGGTGTACTTCGCCGTGACGATCAATGTACCGGAACAGTATCTGGTCATTCTGGCGCACGAGACACAGCAGCTGATACTCCTTGTCGATTCTGATGCTGGCCGATAGTTTTGCGTTCACATTCGTTATCAGTGTCGATAGCCGGAGCACATCCCAATCTTTTAGCGATGCCATTAAATAATTTTTCGTGCCGAAGGAACAAGAAAAAGTCTTTTGTTTTTTTTTTTCGGGCACAACAATTTGACAGTGTCTCACTATTTTGACGTTTGACAGTTTTGGTTTGACGTTTCGGTTTTTTGTTGTTGACAGGGCTGGTCAGCAGTGCAGGGCTGGTAGGTACGAAAAATAAATGCTTGTAAATGCGCTTTTCACGTTTTAGAGGATTGATTATCTACAATTACCAGTTGGTTTGTTGAATTTGTAGTAATTCCTCTGTTCAAAACAATTTTAAAACAATATTATTTGCGAATCTGATGCATGACTCTGCATCTAGAATGATAAAAATCGTTAGCAGTAAAATACTGAACCATTCAGCTTCTAAACAGCACTTGACCAGCGTAATCGAAGTGGCATTGATTTATCAAAACAAGATTCAAAGGATGTTTAGATGGAAAACGATAATTATGTTCAAAAAAATATTTCAAAAACAACAGATTTAAAAAACATTTGACACAAACAGCAAGTAAAGACGGTAACGGTAAAGGCAGTGCCATGTTTTAGCAGTGTTTTAAATTTTTTAACAATTTCGTAGTTTACAGATTCTTCTGCTTCTTCTCTGGCACTACAACCTCTGTAGGTCTTGGCATGCTATTTCTAGCTTTCTATCAGTGGCGGATCTAGCCGTTTTGGGGCCCTGAGCGATAAGGAAGTTGGGGCCTAATGCTTCTCGAGTTTTGCACGGGGGTGAGGATAGTATTGACCTGAAGAATTTACCTCTTCGGCGAGGCCCCCCTAACCGGCTCCCTCCGCACCTAGGTTAATCCGCCACTGCTTTCTATGACTTGTTTTATACCCGTAGCTGAATAGTCAGTCCTGCGTACGTAAAGGCGTCCGCCAGGATTCGAACCCCGGTCCGGCCGAGTGAAGACCGGCGCCGCTAACGGATACACCACCGGGCCCCTACAGATTCTGTTTTACTACAAATAATGATGATAGACGTTCATGATAAATAAATTTGTGAGAGCAGTGCATTGATGGAGACGCCTATTCTGTCACGAGTTTTATTAGATTTTCTTGACCGATTCGTCAGGCTCTCTCTCTCTCTCTCTCAAAAGGATGATTCCATACGATCTAGTTTATATTGCAACATATTGCCCGCTATTCGTCACTTTGAACTTGATAGATAATCCAACGTATATGAGGAACAGTCCTTCAAAGATCCAACAGCAGAAACATATAAATGTAACAAGATATACCCATTGGGCACGTTTATTGAGAACAAAAATCCTTATAAAGCAATTCTACAGATGCACAACATCACGAAATAAACTGATCGCCGTCTGTACTTCACACTCAAATTAAATTGTCAGCCAACCAGCCAAGTGACAGCGATTAAGCATAATTAAAATTTTCGGCACCATTTAAGTTTGTCAACATATCGGCCGTTTCAGCCACCACTTGACGACTGTGTGCAGTGTACCACCCGGAATCGGTCCCAACATATGGTGGCGTTATGCAAGGGAAAAGAACAACAGAATTCCGACGTTAGTCGCGCGACGTCTTTAGGCTAAATGCCGTCAATGCGTGTGGCCTAATTAGTCCACGAGACGCATTTTGTTCCGATTCCGGCTCCGTTCATTGCTTCATTTGTCACAATTAGAATGTGCAGAGCTAATCGTCCACGACGGACCGTTTTGCTTTAGTTTTGGGAAAGAGCACCATAGTTATAAGAGAAAATTTTGTACAAGATCTCGTTACAATGATTGTTTGATGCGGAAGTCCTATTTTGATAACAATATATTGTTTAAAAAAAATGATAAATGGAACTTATCCGATTTCACATCAGTCAATTGCATACCGTTCCCTGATCAGCATGTCTACGCGGATTACATTACTTGGCAGAGCATAGTGGCTAAATAGAGCTGTGCGAACGACACGGTCAAAGTGAAAACATAGTCGAAAGGCGAAAGTCCCCTGACACGGCCGGTACTGCATCAGCTAAAGCAAAAGAACCGCCTCAAAACATGGACGGACACTGGCTGGAGGTAGGCGAAACCTCGTTTACAATCGTAACACCCTGCGAGATCGTATGATCGCAGAATCCGCGTGGCAGCACGGATCCGCGCCCAAAGAAAACTGCCCAAAACGTTGCAGCATATCGGGGCTTCATAATTTATGAACCAATCGACTAGCCCGAAGGGCTTTCGGTCGAGCGTGGCATGGTGCGCAAAGGTCAAGCAATTAATGCTGCGATCGGTCAAATCCGTGTGAACTTTCCATCCTCGTCGATCGCAGGAAATATCGCACGACCAAATTTATCACGTCGTTTAATAATCGAGCATACGCTCGAAGGAGGAGCAATTTGAAGTTGCAATGCTCATCAATTATAATTTGCTTAACAGCAGCATTTCTTCGATTGCTTGGTCTGTAACTGTGTTCTCTGCTCGTAATAGAGCGTTTCTTTTACACCAAAGAAATGGTTCGCGATGCTTATGATTGATCAAATACCGGTTTAGGGCCGATGATGCTAGAACGACAACAGGGACAGGGCGTACAGTGGAGCGTAAGGGAGATCCCACGAACGATACAACCAGACAAACGACATCGGTAATGGTTGCACTCAAACCCTAAGCATAATGCAAAGACGAGGTCGGGCGCGCGCGCGCCTGTTCATGCTGTCGTGTTGTTGCATTAAATGGCAAGTGCCGATTGGCGCAAAAAAGAAAGGTACTCACATAAATGGTTTCCAGCTTTTACTGCCGAGCGAGAAGCGAGCCGTGCAAGAATCAAATCTGCCCGGTAACGTGCTCGAGAGAGTCGTAAAAAAAACAAGAACACCTTCCGCTTCGAAAAACCACCCCAGCCCCAAACCCCAACGGCCAGAATGCCGAAAAGATGGAAGACAGCGAGTGAAACGCACCAGCCAAAGCAGAATAATAATGCAACATCATTACGCTGATGCATTGCGCTGGTTGGCTCGAGGTCGTTCTGGTTCTCGCTCGCAGAACGGCGGCCTTCGCGACGGCTCTGGCACTGACCTCCGCGTACACACACACACACAAACACACCTCGTGGAAGATGAAAATGGGCAGCCAGACAAAATGGAAAACGCATTTTCTGTCCCAGCACGGTCATCGATGCCATATGCATGTTTCACCCGGACCAAGCGGACAGGTCGAGTTTGGTTTGGCGTAGTTCCTTCCTTATCGCTGCCGTGCTCGCCAGGATGCCCTCCGGTGGGAGGTGTACTGTAATAAAATCCAAAAAAATGCGCCACAGCAAAATGAAAATATCCTGCCATGATTGTAGCTTGTACCGCACAGCATCCATCGCACACCGCGGCCACTTCAGCACCGTTGTGTTTCACCTGCCCAAGGCGAAAATGAAGCATCGATAATGTAGCTTGAAATATCGATATTGATTCAGCACGTCTTGGCTTCGCCGGACGTCGCATATTCCATGTTCGTTCGGGCCGTCCCGGGCGAAAAGGGACGGATTGTAAGTAATTATTTAATTTCAAGGTACATCATCATAATGTTGTGATCGAAAGTAGAGCTGTTGCGCTCGAGGGTGAACCACTCGCGTATGGTTGCGAGCATCCATAAACGAACCGAACCTAATCGAGCCGATTGCATCGTGAATGTCGAGCTTGTCGGGCTGGATTGATGCAGTTTTTGTTTTGTTTTTTTTTTGTTGGTTTTGTTTTGTTCTTTCAGATGTTTCTTTTTTAAGATTGGTTCGTCCGAACACACACAAAACATATTCAATTAAGGTGTCTAATGCATTCGATGTACGGCAACTATTCGTTTGCTTCGACCGGTGGTGCAAGCAATGAGTGTCAATTGGCAACAAGATAACAAACGTGCTAATAGCGATCGTATCGAGTGATATGTTGTTATCGTTGATGTACAACTTTACATAATTGGAACGAATTGGCAGTGCATTGTAGGGATTCTATTGTTATTGAGAACTGGTACTGCTAGGATTCAGAGTAGCAATAGAACGCTGATCTAAAATTGAAACTAACATCCACTTGTTACAAGAATTTCAGTAATATTTTGTAACCTAAATACCATTTTCAGCAGTTTTTCGAAGCTTTTAGAGGCACCCCGAGCATGTCTGCGCCATATTCATCTACTTTAAACCTTTGTTTCTCCTTCTAACTCTACTATTGCATACTTTAAGGCGTAGTAAGGTGGTGATGATATTCTAGAACCCCTGATTGTTTGGCAGCATTTAAAAGAAGGTTGGGAATAAGTTACATCACGTTTGTCTTGTTTTAATATGTCCTTTAAGTTCTTGCTGGGGCGGTCCGGTGACCAAGGTGATAGCAGCGCATGTCTTCATATAACAAGCCTGCTTGTCGAATCTCATCCAGTACTTTGTCCTTTTTTAAAGACACTATTAAACTGCGTGGTACTAATATGCCTTAAATGGCTGGCATGACCTAGGAATTGCAGCAAACAATTTTTGATAATGCAGACGGTCCAGCACCATTCCATTATCAATCTATTCTCTCGGTCATTCCACTCCATCCCAATTTGCCTCCTCTGTACATGTCCTCTGGGAGGTCTAAAAGGAATTTACAGGCTGGGTCGTCTGGTGCTAGTCTCATGACATGACTCGGAGCCTGGCGAGTCTAATCGGTGCCTGGCGTGTATTATTCTCAGCAAGAAAAAGAGACCGTACAGCTCGTAGAGCTTGTCATCGTAGTGTCTGCTCAATTCTCCTGCATTCCTTCGGCGCATTTTCCTCTCGAAGAACTAAGAGGATTTAATCTTTTTGAACAGAGTCCATATCACAGAGGCGTGTGTGAGGGCTAAAACAAAAAAGGTCCAAGCAACATCTTTCGCGAACATGTGTATTGAGTGGAGGGGTTTTCTCAATCTATAGTATGACCGGTTGGCAGCCATGGCAAAGGTCCACGTCCAGGACTTTTGATCTCAGATAGAATTAGTTTTCAACGTCTTCAAATTTAATATTATGACTAAATAATTTAATTTTACGCATCAAACAAGAGACAACAGATTTCTACGTAATCGACAAGTAGTCATTTCAACAGCTTGTGATGTATTAACCCGGCTGCTTAGCCTGTTATCATCCTAAATAAAGGAAATTTTTTCATCCATCATAACAAGCTTCATAAAAAAACCTTCCCCGAAACAAAAGTTTAACCTTTGCCTGTTAACTCGCATCCAGATACAGTAAAACAGAAAGCCATTTTCCTTGTTTACGCTGCACGCTGCCTATAATCACCTTCCTTAACAAGAATCATGTACAAGCCATTACGTCTTTAATCGCGTTGCCTTTTAATAATTTTCCATTTACAAGTTGATCAAGCGCCGAACGAGCGTGTTTGCGGTAACGACACAAGAGGGAAGTAAAGTTTTCCCCTGCGTTGAAAATGCTGCCATACACTGCACATATTCTTTTCGCAGCGTTGAACCGCAAAGTTCACCTGCGGCTGGCAGGAAAAGCAATATTTATAACAAAGTTGAAAAAAAAAGGATCAAAAAACGGTCCACAGCGGAGAGTAAGAGACCGAGTATTCGATCGAACCCATAATCGACTATTACCTGACGATGTGTGTGTGTGTGTGTGCGCGAGTTGTTTTTGCATGTTGTGCATAGGGAGAAAGGGGCACAACCCAAAGCATCATCTTCGCCCTCCCTATTTTTGGGGGTTGGCCAGGTGATTAAGTTCGCGCTCAGGCTGCAAAACTCTTGGTCTGGTTGGTCTGGTGCCTGGTGCGAACGACAGATTGCGCGAAAAAATCGGTTACCGAGCCGGTGCGAAAAAGACGTCTCACGGTCGATCGGCGATCGTCAAGCCGTACGAGGTGGATTTATAATCCCCGGTCCACCCTTCCACTTCCACCTGCACCCTCCGCTCACTGGTGACGATGCTGCTGCGACCGTAGTACTGGGAGAGATTAAAAACAGACCAACAAAAAACAATAACGAACAGCAAGCTGTCCGCTAACGATTCGCGGATCGCCCATAGCTGGGGGAGTGAACCGAGAACCGTAAGTAACGCAGCGCAGCAACGGGCGAATTTTCATACCTGCTAAAGTGTTTGTATGAAATATGTTTCATTCCATCGGTTCCAGCGCGAAACTCTATGGTGCTGCGAAATCGTGAGACTACACTTTGTCTTAAGAAGCAATAAAAATAATAACAATTTAGCTCAACTTCGCCTTTTGTCGAACCGAGTAACGCCCACCACACCCTGGCCGGGATGGGGGGACGATGGAAAATGGCCAGATGCAACCATAACCAAGCGAAAAACTTCCACGTTCCACGACACTATGGGACCGGTTGGGTGAGCATAGACTAAGCGACTGGGACGCTACGCTTCTGGGACGCTACCTTTTTCCATTGCCCGGTCCCAGCCCATCTGGATCGCTGCATCCCTTCCCTGGGGGCGCTCAAGTTGTGCTGCTCCAGTCTCACAACACGATATGGGTCCGCCCCCATCGTTAAGGCAACATCCGTCCAAACCGACAGGACAGGACGAACGGAGCGCACGGAGCGTTAAAATAATGCAAAATCTTGTACACTGCCATTATGTGGAACGGTTCTACCCGGCACTGGGGTGAAGTATCCGCTAACGCATGTCCGTGTGCTTTCCTACCCTGTCGATGATGCCGTTCGATTGGGCCGAACAGTGTGAATTTGTTGTTCCAATGCAAGCGCGTTTTTTGTTACGCGAAAGCAACGTTATCGAACCCAATAAAACGACCATTGAACTGCAATCGACACTCGTTGGAAGCGCGGTTGAAGATCGGCCCTCTTGTTCGGCGAACGGTTGTGAAGCATATGCATATCCTGGTGATTCCCACGAGGCAAGTTTTTTGATGATGCACAAAACGGACGGTCAAGTTATAGGGAAACGGCAAACTTTCCTGCAAGGGATCATGGTTTTTGCTTGGTTACATCGACTTATCGACATTTTGAACTAAGCTCAAGCTGCCCAATTATTGTACATCATATTTACCTGTTTTTTTGTTGTTGTAAACATTAGATGTAGCTTATTGCTTGTTCTTCAAAACATTATTTACCAACAATTTCTCTTCGCTTCGGGGGGCCTCTTTTCATGCCTGCCATTTTAGTGTAAGCGGTTGATGATTGCTTTCAATCACGAAACCATTGAAGCAAAATGTGCTGCTGCAAAGCAAATAAATCGCACAAGCGGCCCCATTTACAGATAACGAACGCAAGATCATCGAATAATATAGGCGGAGCTTTTGCTGATTTTTTTTTTTTGAGGAGGCAGATCTCGTTACGTCGTGATTATTATCCACGCATCGTTTTGCTTTTTTTTTTCTTGTGTTGCGAAAATCGCCACGACAAAAAGGAAGTGTGTTGTACTCCCTTAAATGGCCTCGAGAAGTACTTCTCGATGCGCTCAAACTGATGCTTGTTTGATCAAGATTGATGTATGATTTTTTGTGTGTGTGTTCGGTACGTCAAGGTCAGAAGAAGCATCCCGTGCACATTGGGCATTTTGACGGTAACAAACAAAATTTTCAGAACAAGTGGTTTAAGGTAACTAAAATGCAAGATTTATCATTATGAATATTTGTTGAGTCAAACTTATTATTTAGTAACTAGTTGAAACGTTTAAGCATCATGTAACCTTTTTATTAATACTATTCCTAGTTAAGATCTCTGTAACTTCTAAAGTTCTTCACCAATTTGGATGTAAAGTAGTTATTTGGAATGTAAATTTGTTGACTATTTGATGTCTTAATTTGAAGTGAGCTGCGATAATTGATATTACATACATCTTTGAATAATACGAACTTTTTTTAAGATCTCCAAGTTTGGCATCATACCATTCAAGCTTTCATGCCACAAGCTTCTGGGACCAGAGACAAGTTCTACACCTATGATTAATTATAATGTTATTTCTACTACTCTGTGGTTAAAACTATCAATCTTAAAACGCCTCATTTAAAGTTATTCAATTTTTAAAAAGCTATAACCTAGAGAAGTCGTAGCCTACCATTACTGACTTTCTTTAACTTCTACTACAACCCGTAGATGGTAGGTATTAGTTGACCATTTTGTATAACCGTGTATTATTTTATTATGAAAAACACTAATGTTGTGCATATAAGTTTTGATTATTTATATAGTTTATATTAATTATAATGTACCCAAATGAACAAATGCATGTTCGTTTCATCAGTTTTTTAGTAGAGTTTGAGGTCATGTTAAGTAATTTGGTCATTTTATGAGATTTGCACTTTCTTATCTTCAATTTTGGTTCATGAAAATAATCGATTTTGAGATGTTTTCAACTCTACTGCCGATTAAGGAAGTTAATGTACCTACTCTGTTTCAATTTTATAATCAGTCTTTGCCATTTTCAATGTTCAACTGTTTCTAATAGTATGTTAAGCAAGTTTAAGTTACATTTTCCAATGTTTATTCGTTGTAGAGAATGATTCGATGCAAATGGCTACAGATAATGGCCGCTCAAGTTGACAAAAAAATATGTTTAAGGTAATGCCAGTAAAAAAAGTTAAAAAATTGTTTTATTACAATAATTAATCAAACAAATAACAATCTGATGAAGTATCCTTAAATACAAAGCAAAAGTGTAAAATTTGATGATGCGTCTATGGGAAATTAAATTCAATGTAAATCTTAAAATTTTATGTTTTTTTTTTGTAATTCGGCATAATTTTTATACAAAGAGATTATATAGAGATGTTTCTATCGGGATGTTTGCATAATTTTGAAAACTTTTATTCAATGTAAACAATGGTTTTCCAGAATTGTATTATGCATTTTACCGCCCACTATGATCACGAAAGACATCGGACGTTCATGACAGCTATTAAAACTTAACTACCATAATTTTAATGTGGCTGGAAAGCATTGCACAATATTGTGTTTGTGTCATCAAAATTTGGTTACATTAAAGAAATAATCACACGGCATTAAATTAAACAAAATATATTCCTACCGTCGTTAGTAAATTGGCCATTCCCAATCCTTCCATTTCGGAGTTGTACACCAATTAGCTGTCCAATAAATCAATTTTATTGCTGCATTGATAGTGCAGCCCAAAATGGGGTTTTGCATTGCCAGCAAACGCAACCATCAAAAGCAAAGGTCAAACCGTAAGCAATTTCATCCCGAAGGTGGACCTAATGATCGGCCGCTTACAACGGATGGATCGAGCAGCGAAAGTTTCCACATTGCCGTACGATAAGAAACAAGCGAGAAGATGTATCATTTTGCGCTTATTATTGCCCTGTAATGGGTTACCGCGTGTGTTCTTTTTTAATATCTGCTTTTGACATTCTTCTTAATCATTCGTTTAATTAACCCATTTTGAGGATGAGCCAACGGGGACTCATTGCCGCACATTTATCCTGCAGGGCAGCATGAATAATGAACCGTATTGGCGTTTGGGCAAATGGGTAGAACGAAAAGGTGCCTGTGCTGGATGTTACATGCCATGGAGACATTTAACACTCCTCAATGGACATATATTTCATTAAAATCTGTTCCATAAAACCTGTCAATTATATTATGTTTTAAAAAATAATACAATAAGAAACTTTTCGATTTACTACCACAAAAAAGCTATGTAAAAAGATATTAAATTAACGAATAAGGTGAACGCCGAATCGCGTGGACACATATACACACACAAACCCGAGCGTAACGAGCGAAATCCACATGATTTTTGCTGCTCGTTAAATGGCTATCAGAGGTGTAATAAAAATTAAAAGTACGGAAAATTATTCTTTTTATCTATGCACCGTTTTGCAATAATAGCAAAAAAAAGCATGAAACGTAAACCCCCCCATTGGGAGGCCGGTAACGGTTTTAAAACTCACCCATCCACCATTCAACCCCACCTGGTTTGAGGGTGGGTGGGTGTGGGAAAAGCATTATGATCAACCTCCTCCAACGTGTCTTTTAAAAAGGGAAGAAAAAGCTGTAGAAAAAGAGCAATACGGACCAAACCAAACAAAAAAAACACACACCTTCAAGGGATTCGGTATGGTCACGCGGTACGGGAAACTTTGTCCGGCACTTAATTTCATTGTTCGTGGGTCATATTTTATGCGAATGGTTAAAAATTCATTCGGAAATGATAATCCACCACCACCACTACCTCGGTCTGAATAAAAAGAGAATAAAGTTTACTTTAACTGCACAAAAAAATCTCAAAATAAAATCCCTAACAAAAAAAAAAGTGTCCCGTCAGGATTTTGTTTTAAGGATTAACCATAATTATCTGATAATGTTCGCTGCTAATTATACGCCGGTGCCAAACGTTCAGTTGCTCCCTGTTCACTTTTGATTTAGGTAAGCGAACAAACACTGGAAAAGTCTTTCGTATAGGTTTATCTTTCCTAGAAGATACTGTTCGGAGACAGCTTTTGAGTTGAGTTGCAAGGATTTGGTCCGATCGTACACTTTATGCACCCTTAAATTGTAGACCATTTTTCCCATCGAAAGTGTTTCATAAATCTCCGGTGCGTAATAAACAGGATTACGATAGACGATTTCGTTTCATCCGATGCTGTGCTGTGCCTTGCGTCGTGCCACTAATTTCACCTAATGCCGCGCATTAATGCGTACCGTAGCCGCTCAAGAATCGCAAGATGAGCAACGGAAGATGCAAAAGGCAGCACCCAAAAAGCGAATCATGAAGCAGCCAGTGTGGAGTCACGTGGCGCTGGTTTATTTGCACAATAGGAAGCAACTTAACAGTCACTTGTGTGTGTCTGCGAGGCTTACGAGACGCGGCAACCAGTCCGCTTTAGCCAAAAAATCGAGGGCGAGTTCGGAATCCATGTCATCGAAACCGGAAAGTCATCAACGAAGGCAGCAGCAGCCGGCCGACCCTTCGCTGCTCGCGCACCACATCAAAATCGGATTTATTTTACATATGTTTCGTATATCCTCGTGGGAGTGTTTAGGTTATTTATCCACACCAATGTGCCGATGGGAGGAATGCTGCTGAGGCGCCTGGTGACTCGCGCGAATGACTGGAACTTCTGGTTAAAGTTCTTCTCTGTCGTTTAGGGGAAGAAGATTTATGATCCCGTCGGTAGTAAGCATCGAGGGAAATTGGGCTAGGGGAGGGTTGTTTTTCTCGACATCGAGGGTGCTTCGTGCTCTGCTTGCTGCGAGACAGATCCACGACAGAGCGTTTATCAATTTCTTCTAGCAGTGTGTCTGTGTGCGAGCCCTACGGAAGTGATGTTCCGCTCGTCCCGGTATCGGCAAACAGGGACGACCATCGACCTAGTGGTACTAGTGTTTGCTATTGTTGAGACTTTTGGGCGAAAAGTTCAAGGGTTCGAGAAGGAAGACAACACAGGGAAGCTGTCCGCCAGTGACCGGTAAGGCAGGAAAAACTCACACGCATATCAGCGCGATGCGTCATAATCGGTTAGCAATGATTTCATTTTCCCCACAACCGTTTTTCACCAGCGGATGCGGCGGTGGTAGAAGGTGCTTAAAAATTCAAAAGTCACTCCGAAATCACATCCCAGACGAGGGTGATGAGCGTGTGTGTGTGTGTGTGTGTGTTGCAGCTCACCGAAGCAAAATCAACCCTAATTCGGATGGGTAGTTAACAGGATGATGGATTCGTATTAGGTTAATGTTGGTTCTTTTGTTAGCTACGGTTTGTGGATAAGTTTAAGCGTTGTTCGCAGCGGGAAATGGACGGCTTTTTTAGTGCTGGGTGGTGGGAAACTGGGCGAGAAGATTTGTGATCGAATTAAAACATGAAGAGGGAAGTTAGGAGAGAATGGGCGAGATGGGCTTATGCTTTAAATGAGTCGTTGCTTGTCAATTATTCACACTTGCTGAAAGTAGAATGTCTGGGATATAATGTTGCATCGGTATTTTATAAATGATTAAAACATAATGAAAAATAGGTTTGATTAGAACAGGTCTAATGTGTGACTTTCTTAGAATTTCCTCGTGTAACGTCACAGTCTATCACAGACTGTTCGCAGTTTATATGTCACAGTCTTGTTTGTCATATATTCAATTTATATTCTATATTTTGAGACCTTTTTGTGCTTTTTGCTCCATTATATCTTCTAGGAACAGAGAAAATATTACAATCTTGGTTTGACGTGTATCCCTGAGCTATAAAATTGGAGACAGCGAGGCAACACCAAAGGACCCCTACATATAGCATTTCTTTACAGTATCGCGGAGAATGTAATCTATAAAGTTCAAAACATCCTTAAAATAAATGGGAAGAATAATACTTTCAACGAAAGACAATATAATAAAATAGGGAATGGATTCGAGCTAATAAACAGTGTTGTAGAAATCTTCTTTTATAGCATAAATTGGCTGTTTAAGTAGGTAGCATAAAGGTTAAAGAAGTGAAAAATACATTCTTTAGCCAGCAGTCGATCCAAGAGACTTCCAACGGACCCCAGCAACGACCAAAAGAATTGTTGATGTAAACCGTTATCGGAGGTCCTTATCCAATTATTCTGTGAGCAAACAATCCTTTGATAGGTAACTTTTTAATAAAACATAACAACAAAAAACAAGGATAGTTAACACTAAAACTGCAAGGATAAAGCAGAAAATGTCACCATTGCCTACACACATACACACGCACACGAACACACACGCACACGACACCATCATGCAAAGCACGGGTAAATACAGCTGTAGGAAGTGCAGAGATGTCCACACTTTACTGTATTTGTATTTCTATAATATGTGTTTTAATCTAACGAGCTGATAACATGTAAAACATGTTTGCACATTATGTTATCTGATTAATATGCGGTTCTTTTCTTTTCGCCTTTTTCTCGCATGCTGCTGCTGCTGCTGCTGCTGCTGCTGCCGGTGTTGATTTTCTTCCTCTGTTTTTGCGCTTACCTTCCCATCGCTTTCGGTTCACTCGTGTGGCATTTTTAGCTTCTTTTACTTGCTGCGTTGCAATACCAATTTTTATGCTGCTTTCCTTCTTGGCTTATGCTCTCGGTTTTCCCTTACCCGATATTCCCTCTCCCCCTTTTGCATAGCCGTAGTTTTGTTCTGGCTTATACAAACCGGCACCCTGACCGCGTCTCGCATTGCCTCCAGATTTTCATCAGCACTTTTGCACCAACATAACCGCGTTCCTATCAAAAATCCCATCAACGCTCGATGCCGTTGCAGAATGCTGCGTTCCGTACCTTCCGCAACGTGGTCCGCTGCCGGTGGTTCGTTCTTGCGACGTTTTTTGTCAAGCCACGGTGGCCACATTCGTACAGCAGCAGCAGCACCACCAGCAAAAAGAACGTAGAGTCTCGCTCGCTCACTCTGCCCCGTCGTTTGGGTTTTGCGAATCAGCAAACTGCAACCATGGCATGCATTTTTGTCGCTTTCTCGCTTGCAAAAAGCGTAATGCATTTGCAACATTTTAGAGCCGCCGGTTCGCGTTGCTGCAAGCCATCGGCGATCGTTTCGCGGCGATGATGATGACGATCGTTTCGCGGTACGTGCAGCTAGTTTGGGGTGTATGTAGTAAACACTGGCACCGTTCGCCGATTGTGGTGCAGCAAATGGCGTGATGGTGAACTTGCACCACTGACTGCATTTCTTTTGCTCGGCTCAAATGCACACACACACACTCCTCTCCCCAACGAGTCTCTCAACACCCTTGCCTACATTGGCTGTATCTTTTCATCGTTGTACATGTACGTGTGGCGTGTTGCCATTGCCGTCTACCGTCTACTATCACTAGCACGAGTGTTCGATGGTAGAGCCGGTGGTAGACGACGGCTAAGCAGAAAGGGGGTTAGATTAGGAAATCCAGGAAAAATGGGGAACCAAATGCACCTGGCCACCTCCATCCTGCCAAAAACGGTGAGTTGGGGTGGATAGTGGTATCCATTATCGTTGCAGTTTTGCATCCGAAACCAATTTTTTGCACCTTATTCCGCACGAACACACCGCGAGTGGGGTGACGATGGGTGACGACGTCATGGGCACACACATGAAATATGTAATGAAAAGCACAGTTTTCTGGTTTCTCGTTTTTTTCTTCTTTCGCCTTTCGCACTACCGTATTTCACCCACGGTAAATGGAGGGAAATAGTGCATATGCTGCCTATAAAATACAAGTAGAAGGTTCGTGGTGGAATGGAAACGACCTATGCACACGTTGCCGGGTTGCAGGTTGCATTAAAAGAATGCAGTTTAGTTTAGCGCACTGTGAAAAACTTACTAGGGTGTTGATGGTCAAAACTATTGCAACTATAAACTAACTTAAACATTATAAATATATTTTATTATAATTCCGACACAAGCTGGTTGCTATGCGGTTCGATAAAATATTTTTAAATTAATTACCTCCCACTTATTCAATGCAATAAATGTCACAAAAGACTCCATGTCCATGAACGAATAAAACAAAAACTCTCTTCGGCCCACACAAGTAAGCAGCGGTGGTGGTCCACGAAGCTAATCACTAATGCAGTACTCGCACCGAATGGCATGCGTTTTATCCTTATGCCGACCGTCTACTGACCGTGTGTAAGAAATGACCGTGTATGTCATTATGTATTCAACATCAAGCCAGGTGCCAGTTCATTGGACGCACATGATGGAGTAGTCATTATTTTGACACTAATATTACGCTTGCACTATCGATGTTCGCGGACGGCTAAGGCATGCGATATTGGATGTGTTTATTAGAGACTCGATTTCCCAGCAGATTGATCTATGATGGAGGTTTTTGAGAAGATTATAACATTACTACAGATAAATAGCAAACAAGGAGAGTGGACGGTGAGAAAGGAGACAAAATAATTAATTATCAAATTAATCAAAACAATGTTTTAAATTGTAAAATCAAAAGTAAAATATACATAACCAACTTTTGCCATACAGCGCACCACAGCTACACTCATCCATTACCATGTACATGAATATTCTAAAATTTCAAAGCTCCGATAAGAACGATGCCGCTTATCAGATCTATTACATGGTTGACACCAGGCGTTTCCTATTCCTTCCGAGCTGAGCTGAACCACACAATTGAGGCATAACATTATCCGATACGAATCCCGACACCCGCTTTCTCTCGCTCTCTCGCTTGTCCGTAGTTGGAATGAGCTCTGATGAATCTTATTGGACACGGTGGGCAGGTTGGTTGCGAATTGGCGCGCAGAAGAAGCGCACACTGCCGCAGTGGAAAGAAATAATAATTAATAATTTAAATATGTACACACGGCAAATAATTCATGGGCCATTTTGTTTGTCGTGTGCTCGCTAGAAATCTAGAAACAAATAAATCTCACTAAAATATGCATATTGAGATTTATTGTGCGAGATTCGGCCGATCGTTTCGGTTGTGGTACGATGAGCCGCGTCTATGTATGTATGCCACGCGTGTCCCATAAAGCCACACAGGACTCTACATATAGGATACATTTGCAACAAACCACCCAACAATATCGACTCACCCGATGCTAGGCTTCTAAACACGAGTGTGCATTGCGGCGTAGCCACCAGTAGTAGTCCGGTGAGAATTGAGCAAGATTTTTGGGTACAAGCGTCGTTAACTATTTTCAGGGCTGGACAATTGGAAAGCCGGAACTGCAAGTACGGCATGGTTTCGAGCGTATCTTTTGATTTTAAATTAATTGTTTAATAAATATTCAACACTGGGCAAACTCACACACACACACACACATACGCTGCCATCAATGCACGGAACGGAACGACATTGGGAACTGCAATTTTCGTACGTACTTTGCAAATTTATATGCAAATCAAGCCATTTTCTGCTGGCGCTCTCGGTACGATCGGTCTTGAGCTGGAAGTATTAGAGAGTAGTACTGTTGTACTTGAGTGCAGTTGTATCTAACAGACGGGATAGTCTTGACAGTGTAAAGGTATCGCATGCACTCATCATCGTAATTGGTACGGAAGGTGATGCAAAAATGCTTTAGGTGTGATATGCTTCGTTGATAGTAGCGAGGCTCCAATTTTGGCTGTTGGTCCTTGGAAGTTTTGGCAAACAATTCTAGCTGCTCTTATGATGAAAGCGGGCCAAATGTATATTACACCATTGGGAGTTATATCTTAATTTAATTGAATAAATATAAGAGAATCCGAAGCTATTCGAGTATTTGATAAGAGTCGCCCTAAAATTTGTGGTATGTAGACAGCATTTCCTTGCGCCATTACGTTTTAACAATAAACCACCGCCGGGGGAAAGCAGATACGGATCCTGGCATTTTCGTGCAGTCATTAACTTTTCATCTAAGAAGAAAAACCAACGAAACACACAACCGATCACGCGATCAGCAGGGCACACAAATCTTCCCCAAAAATCCGCAACTCCCGCACACAAAGCAAGGTAACGGAATGGCGCCTTCTTCTTTGTCCGGTGCCTCTTAACTTTTCACCCCATTTGCGATTGCCAGCATGCAAATTAAACGTCGTAAAAACAAACAAAACATGCGTCAAGACTTTCTAATGGCGCACACTGGTAGCTAAACAAAAGTTCGTCTAATAATAACAAAAGATGGTTGGCACAAGATGGCCAGCTCGGTTTGAGACACGAAAATTGGGCAGGGTCCTTGAAAATGGTTGCCTCAGAAGAGCCAACATAGGAAGTGACGGTGGGTGGGTGGTGACGATGGAAAGCATGAAAGCAGCCCCAACTCCAGCGGTGAAAGAGGTCACCCGTAGCATAAAATCGGAACAATAAAATGTGAGCATTAAAATTTTTATTACAATTTTTAATGCCCGGGTGCGATTGATGATAAACGGATTCCTTTCGGGGAGGCTTTCCAGCAGGGACAACCATGGTCATGCGACAGCTGGTGGGTGCTTGTTAGTTGCAGCAGCGTGAGCATCACGGATGAAGATTTAATAGTTTTTCGCGCAGCCGAACTTGCTCCAGCACGGTTGTTTCCGGTTTGGTGAATTTTTTGGGTAACCGGCCCTAACCGATGAAGTTGATTTTGATCTGCTGCTTTGCTGGAGGATCGTTTTACATATGGGGTGTAACCGTTACACGGAATGATGATTTATTGATATTCAAAGAAAATGGCTCAAAACATGTCGAAAGAAAGTAGTGTAAAAGGGCATTACGTTATAAAAAAAGCATTCCTTCGGTTTATCTGTGTAATCTAATTGCGGTCAACATTTAAATTTTAGTTGGCTTAGCTTCAACCGGTAGAAGGTTCAGTCCCATTTCATGTAAGCTATCAATCAATCACATTATGACCGTTTTTCCTTCTCTTGCTTTGAAGAGGTTCGCACGCTTTTTCCCAACAGTTAGATTTTATGTGTTTAGTAACTACATTTTACTGTGTTATCCCTTTTTGCAGTAAAAAAAAAACAACCGTTTGCCGTTTCATGACACACTTCCAAAGTATCGAATTTCACTTCAACTCGGATGGACAAAACCTCGAAAAAAAAAACGCCAAAAGTCCATCAAACCCTGTCGGATGCTGTAACTTAGTCGGGTGCCACAAATTAGGTGCAAGTGTTGCCTCCATTCAGCGACACTGTTCAACTAGACAGCCGGCATCTTGCACACGTCGGAAAGGCTTCATCAAATGCGCGAGAGGAACATTGTTTCCAACATTTCCGCCCCTGCGCCGAGGGTGAGTGTGAAGTGTCACCCTTGCACGAGTTCCGGTAGCAATCCGTGTGCGATACCACCGCCGCGGCATTTAGAAGAATAAATCGCTCTAATTTTATTTCCTGTCGCCGGATCATCTCCACTAGCAAACGGCGATCCCGGATGGTGATGGTGTAAAGCTGGCCCAAGCGTAGGTCACGTGTGCCGCAACACATCTCTAGAACCGCGACACGTGGCGCACACAACTGCGGCGCGAGTGTGTTGGGTGCGATAGGAAACGACGAACAATGTGGCCACGGTGGCGTAAAGTTTGTCTATCGAACGATGGCTAAGGAAATCACTGTTTTGAGTTGCATCGGTGCGTGTCCTTCGTGATGCCACTTAATTTTGACTTTCCTATCGATTGATAAAGATTTAACGAAAATCTTCCTAGCAAACGATGAAGACAAGGAGGAACGATTTTGGTTTTGGTTAAGAGTGGAATTATTTTTAAATTTTGATATTGAAATATTTAAACAAATATTTACGTTTTCCGTATAAATTCATTATAAATGCACAAACAGTCAATTTTCGATGTACTAGAGTTGAACCATCTATTTGGTTATAAATGTCTAAAATATGGAATATAATATGTAAAAGTTCTGAGTCTTAAAGTGTAGAATAGGGGAAGATCTTCTGGGCAAAAAGTGTACAACAGTGGTATGCCATAGAGTAACACTTCCTAATATTGTAAGCAATTGTAAGTCAGAATTAATACACCTTAAGGAAAGTTTGTAATCTAAAAGAACATAAGAATACAAGAGAAAATATCGAATTTAAAATACAATAATGACAAGCATTTTTAACTAATTCTTTATATGTGCATGTTTTTCAACTTCCCAATATTACAAGCTATTACAGTACTTTATAATAAGGAAATAAAAGTATTTCACAGTATATTTTCGAAGAAAAAAATATTATCGCGCATAAGCTCTGGTGTAACAATCCATTACTGGTACGCTACTCTCCACGTGCAATCAAACCATCGTTCATGAATCCCGGCAATGGGTGGATCATGAGCGGCATTTGTGTTTTTTTTTCTTCTATACCTTGCATACACCCCTTTTCCTACAATAAATATTACATGAAATGTATAAATTTTATTTTTATCTCTCAACAATAAATACTGCATTTTTTAGCGTGCAGTGCAGACAACAAATTTATGGGCCTCGTGCAGAATCCCGGCCCATGTACCCTACGCTAGAAGCAACGATGCGATTGCTTTAGAACCGCTTAGTATCGTCCAAAAGCAAGGGTTGAAGAACTGCTGATGCAAAAGGGACGCGCACACAAAGAAAGACCATTGGGAGAAAGATACTTTTTTTTGCTGTCGTTGCCAGCATCGGGAGGCGTGTTGCACAGTGTCGGCGGCTTGCGCTGACTCGAATGACTCGAATGTTGTGCTGTGTGGTGGTAATTTGAGATTTGCGGACGCCTTTCTCATTTGTTCGGGTTATCCTTAGAAAGCATTTGTTATGTGTATTGTTACTGTGAAAGCTCAAGAAATGCTCGAACCTCGGCGCTGCAGTTGCGTCCCGAGTGCTCTACTTCTTCGAACCTGGTCCGCCCATTGAAAGGAATCGAAAGGTGATTGAGGTGTTGCTGTCTGTGCTGTGTTTGTCATTTTGGGGTGCTATGGCCGCGCACACCAAGAACTTTAAGCGAAACCCCGTCAAACGTATCTCCCGATCTAGGGCCCAACTGAGGGCAGGGATTTAGATAGCCCCGTTCCGATATCGGTGCCAAGAAATGCATCATGCAGCCGTGTTGGTGTTTGTTGTTTTGGAATGATTAGTGAAGAAAACATTTCGCCATTTCTTTCGGGATGCTCGGTTACCGAAGAAAGTGTATTCCTCGAATGGTTGGACTGGGAAAAGCAAATCCGACGGTATGGCTTTTATGTGGCGGCGTCGGCAACACAGTGTCATCTTTCTGATGAGCGCTCATTCACGAGTGACAGTTGCTGGAGGTACAGCAAGCAAACCTCGATCTCGCCGATAACATTGAATTCGGGTTTCTTAAGTAAGGATTAGTGGTGATCGTAGATAGCTGCGTGTATGTGTTTTCTTGAAGGAAAAAGAAATACAGCATCTTTTATACTTGAAGAGATTCAATGATCCTCTTGACTGACTGTACGAGTAGCGATCTCCGGGGAGGGTTTTTTTTGACAGAAATCCTAAAAGGATCTGTTGAGTAAATAATAAAAATACACTTCTTAAAACTTCTCACTTTCACAAATTAGTATGGTACTTTGCGACCACTGGACCACACCTCGCACAATAAATCTCACTCCATCACGCAGGTTCATAGATACTTCACCTACCCACTACCGAACGCCTTCCGTCCTTGCTTCACTACTGCAAAACATTTTCCAACTATTCGCAAATACGTACGCAAAACATAAAAACCACAATCGCTTCAGTGGGCAGACGCCAGATTATCGGCAAAGCGTTCGCTCAGTACCGGGAACATTCGTATGGTTTGTAGGCGAAATAGATAACTTCGGCAAAATACGCTCAAAAACATGTTCTATATCGGAAAAGTATTCTTTACTTTGTTGGGTTTTTTCCTGTAAAATCGTTAGTTTTCTCTATAAAAAAACACTCTTCTTTGAGATGAAAATCATATTATGCTTGAGTGTCTCACTCATTACTCACCGCCAATGTACGCTAATGTGTGAAAATGTAACACCACTCGCCAAAGATGTCAGGCGTAACCGGAATGGTTCGCTCGACGTCGGTAATCAAACCTAAAAGCGACTAAAATCCTATGCTTGTCCCGCAAATCACGCCATTCGAGATGCAACCCAAAACCCAACCCTATCAAGCTAATGGATGGGTTTTGCACCGTACTGTTTGGGCACCTTTGATGTTTTTGAATGCGAAATTTAATACATTACACGCTTTGTCGCGTTTATCGTGCATCGATCTCATTTCCTTCCAGTGAACGGAAGCAGCAGTCGGCGGCGAGTCGAGAGGATCATTTACCAACTAGTGCACCGGGATGGGAAAAACGGTCGGTCGCTCGGTCGCCCAACTCTGCAGATGCGTCCGTCGAGTGGGAATGGGTTGAGAATCATTCTGGCCGATGCGAATCTAAAACACCATCATTCTAATTTGGATGAAAGCTTCACCGTCTCTAATGGAAGCATGTGTGAAAGTGTTACTACACGATGTTGGTGAATTGAAAAAATTGAAATTTAGAAGACAGTTTGTGTAGTTCAAGCTTAATATTCTTGTAATTTATGTTTCCTGAACGTAAATCTTTGCATAAGAAAAAGTGCCTCTGTTCTCACCCTTAATTGCTCTGCAATCTGTTCAATCAAAAGGCAGTTAGCAGAGTTTCGGATTGCCACATTGCATCGGCCAATCTCATCAAATCTGTTAACAACTAATTTGAGGGAAAGTTTTGTCCACATGCTCAACCCAACACCAACAAGGATGGCCGGAAGTAACACACCCAATCCAAACAGAACCCGAACTAAACAGTCACCGTTTGCCACACAAAGCGACCGAAAGCTGGTTGCACCGAAAGTGAAACATATGAACCGCAAATAATAATAAAATAATTGTCCCTCGTTGAGTCTCTCACTGAAGGCTCAGCAGAGGGGATGAAACAATAGTGCAACGGAACCGGAATGTTTTGTGTGGCAACCGGGGTTGTGGATGGCTTCCGGCAGCACGATAGAGGACCACCCGCCAGGATGACACCACCACGCACCTCGGGGGAATCGATCTAAATGGGTTTCGTCGATTGAACGGACAAGTGTTTCGATGCACAGAAACAGAAGAAAGGGATCTCGTGCAAGTGGCGCAAGGGCTTGTTTGCGGTGGTGGTTTCGGCAGCAAAATTTCCCAAACTTCTGGATTTTTGGCGAATGTTCGGTTGAAGCTATTTAATTGTTAGGGGTGATGAGTTTTATTTGATTTCTGTTGGCAACGCACTGCAAGTAATGGAACGACAAGTGGTTTTGGTTTGAAAATTACCCAATTCGATCACAGCGGGACAGTGGCTGGAATTGAGCAATAACGAACAAATGGTATGATTTCGGTAGAACAGTTTTTGTGACCGAGAGACTGAAGAATGTTTCTGTAAAATAAACGAGAGAGACATTTTGAGGACGATTTGCATTTATTTTAAGCTAGAGCGTATACAACGAGCATATGAATTGGAGATTCTAAGATGATCTCTGGACACATTGCGATCATTCCATTCGAACTCAACAAGCCGAATCTTCAAAAAGAGCACAACATTCCAGCAGAACTACACTTCAAAGCACGTGTTGACGACGAATCCTGAAATAAAAACACCTTCTTTAAACAAACCCGCTTCCCAGAGTCCGAATGGACTTCCCAAACGTCCACCTGGAACAAACGATCAAGCGACTCAACGAAACGAAACAAAAGCAAAAGACCCGATCTAGATGCAATGATTAACACCTCAAAGTAAAGGTGGCTCGTCGATCGGCAAGATAGGCCAGCGGTCTTACTTTGTTTGGGCGCAACCACAACACTGTCACACTGCTTTCGAATGCCGAAAATGTTTGAGCCGTTTCGATTTTATTTTCAAACCTTTTGCGCACATACGGCCTGTTTCTTGAAGCACCTTTGAATGTTATTTGTTGCGGTATGTGGCATTTCGTTCTCTAAGGCTTACATTGATCGAACATTCCGGTACAAATTGAAGGGCAGCAAACACAAGCTTGAACTCCAAAACGAAAAAGATCACCACCAATTGCTTCTTCCTGCTAGAACAAATAAACAAACGATGGCAAAATGGCGGTACTGGCCGGTGTCAAAGATGCAACGCGCATTCAATCTCAATAAATTAGGCAAAGCTGTCATTGTCAAATTAACGATCATTATCTAAAATATGGACACCAGCGCGTATCGCTGTTGGCCGCGCGGGCCAAAACACGGGACACATCTGGGCAGTGGGATGGGATGCAGCCACTGATTTGCATCTTGTGTTTATGCCTGCCCTTGCATCGATCTCTCCCCTTCTCCCGCCCGGTTCCCGTAGGCTGCAGTTCGTTCGGGCAGCATAATTATCGATGCCATGAGTAGCCGCAAACGGCGGCGTAATAATAAACTAATTAAATAATTATTATCAATCAATACAATCTAACGTTGGTGGATGGGAGACAGGGACACAAGGAACGAAACCGTTGGTCAACGGGGGAAGGGATGGAAACGCATATTGGAGCAGATAGTGGAACCAGTGGATTTATTTTGTGGAGAGCACTGATCCGTTATCAAGATTTCGATTGCTATTGGATCGTCAGGTTCATTCGGATCGATTTGCAAATGCACTGGGGCCATTTTTGGGATGATGCCCTTCCCCTTCTCCTCACATCCTCTTCCTCTTCCCCAGTAAAAAGCATAACGAGCTGATTTGACAAACGTGCTCGGCAGATGATTAAAATGTAAATTTGGTTGCATCGATTACCGTCGCCAATCGGTGCATATTCCACCAAGCAATCTGAAGCTGAAGTATCTGTCGGTAACATTGATCTTTTCCTAGGGGGCGTGTGGAGTTACGGGAGCTCTCCCTCTCTCTCTCTCCTCAGCACCCAAACCTCCCCCAAAAAAGACCATCTCCCCCACGAAGTCATGCAGGATCAAATAGCGAGTGTGCTTTTTCGGTTTGATTTTATTTCCACGCCTACTGCTACACACAAACGCCCGGATCCCGAGTGCAGCAGCTAATTGGAAACAACTGTTTAAGCGTGTACAAATTATGCTTACCCATTGCGAGCGGCGACCGATAAGCGCCCGATTATCGGTGACCGTTGATCGTGCTGCGAGCAGCCGGTAGAGAATAATTCCTTCGCGATTGATACGTTTGATTTTGGGGAACCATTTTAAGCGACGGTGCAATTGAACTTAATTGTGGCCATCGGAAAGCGATTCGCAGTTAGTATATCACGCGTTTGCCCGAATCGATGAATGACAAATTAATTGGGCCGATGGTGCAGCGACGGTAATTACAAGGACAAGAGCTTACACGATTTGAGACTTTTTCCTGTAAGTGAGATGTTCTGTGTTTAGTTTATACAGAAACAAAGCTCTTTATCTTGTCTCTGTTGATTTTTTTTACATGAAATTAATGGGATATAAGACTGTAAACCGAACACAACATTATGGATTGATGGAACATATTGCTATTATCACACAAGCTAGCGAATCTATTTTCCGTAACAATGCGGGCATTGGACAACACTCCCAGAACGTGTGTGGATGCGTGCGAAGGTTGAAGAAAGCAACTCGCGAGACCTCTGACTGTGACACTGCACAACTAGGCTTTCGTAAAATCTTCGTCCGAGAACAGCCTTACAGCGTACAGGTACCATAACTCAACAGCTTCACCTTTGAAGGGTGGCCCAGGGTCAAGAGATTACAGACCAGCAGCAGAAAAGAGCGCCGAGAGAAAAGTCCTTCTAATGCTGGCGCCAGACAGGATCCGGCGGCTGAACGTGCATCCACAACCTACGGTGCACACGATAACCCGATAACCAATGGAAGCTTTAAGGACGACCCGGAATCGCACCTCTCAATACCGTGACAAATGATGAGACAACTGTGTTTTGTGCCGTTCATACGACCGTTCAGTGTGTATCGCCTTTCGAATGGAGAGTTAAACATCAATCAATTGCGGTCCCAGCTGGACACGGCCAACACTAACGATGGTGTGGTCGACTGTGGGCATTCATCTCCATCTGACAGAAACTGACCACCCCTGACCACGCTGTGAGCATAATATTTTGCCCCACCGATAGGGTGAGTGAAAAATCATCGACCGATTGTCGCCATCACAGTAAGGCCAAAACCTAACAATTAGCTCGACATTTTTTTTGCAGACAAAGCCCGCACTCGTTAGCATCTGTTTGTTTTTGGTCGAAGTCTTTTGTCGAATCGTCCCGGTACACCGAAATGATGATATTTCCACAACAAAAGACCCAAATCTTGCGGTTCCAATCTTGCGATGAAAATCTCTAATAATTTCATCACAATATTCGTGCATGCGTGTGTGCGTACATCGCCGGGGACTCGTACCTGTGCGTAACTACACCGTAGACAAGCAAGCATAGGTGCTTTGCATACGTCACGCAGCATCGCACCGAGGGAAGCTAGAATCTGCCATCTTGCTAAGCAAACTAAACCGTACAGACCCGCTTGTGCGGTTGTGTAGGACATTTCGGACTCGGTTCCCGGACACCGGAGGACAAATTTTGTACAGACCGTTCAACGCACGTTCGAGAACCACGCTTATCAGCTTGGGTCGATCGGAGGATTTTTAACCAACCACTCACACAACACGAAAGCTTTTGATGTTGAGGCTGCTGTTGTTGCACCATTGTTGTGTGGCTTTTGCTAACGGTTTGGCAGTGTTCTGTTCGGTTTGCATCGGTTTGCCGAGGGGTGATTGAAGGATTCGTGCAGGACGTGACGTCTTTCGAATTGTACGACGAAGGCCTTTGTTTAACCGGCAGTGTGCCGATTGTCATGGTGCACCATCAAAAGAGTTTTTCGTGTGACAGCGTAGACAAACGTAGTTCCAATAATTCCTTATTCATTTGTTTAATCTTAATTTGTTTTACTTGAAGTTTTCCTAGAGTTGAAGAACAGATTTTATTGGAGTCCTAATTAAGCTACATGGTTTAACTAGAAAATATGTTTGATTTACATAAGGCTTACCAAAATAATTACCTTTGGCAATCCCTCATACTTCTCCTGCCATAAACAACACAATTCAAACATAAACATATCTCACCGATATGACTCGTTCTCGGTACGTTTGATGGTTTAGTTGAGATAGCTTTCCATCAATGAGAACGCTAACGAACGCCAACCACCACATTAAGAAGCGCATACAGACCCCAGCACCAAGGGAACCGGAACATCTGTCCGGGTCCTCAAACATGAAAAATATGCGCCCAGACCTTCTATCGCCATCTTCACCGGAGCTTGATTAAAACATTCACCACCGTAGGTCACCTTTCCCAGACGCTAGACGGGCATTCGAGCCAGCAAAATGGTAGCCGTCAGCGAATGGATTGCTGGATCTTCCATCCCAAAACCCGCTTCTTATCGCACCTAATATGCGTGAGCAAACATATTTGCTGCCATGTTATGCCGTTGTGCGAAAAGCAAAAAAAGACCCGAGCGAAACCTATCGGTTTTGTTCTACCGTTGGGTGCAGGACCTGCCACAACGTTTACAACCCACAAAAACAGCACGTTCCTGGCGCCACTTTAGCGTGCGTTGAGGCAGCTGCACATGGCACAGAGAGACCTTCAGCGCAACCCTAGGACTACGGTCAAGGTTGCACGCTGAGGAATGAAGCATTTTGCGATACCTCACCGACATCGGCCCAAAGAACGTCTCTCGCGTTCTGGTTCTATGGTGGCGTAGTGCCACAATCTTATCAGTACACGTTGGGTTGTGCAGTTTTTCCCATTTGCCGTTCGGGTTCGCATCTTTTGATTTTCAATTAAGCTAATCAGTAACGCATGTTTTTCTCCGATTGCATCGCCCGATTTCACACCACCCTTCCGAGCCCGAACATGCGTCAGATTGTAGACGAGATTTATTGTAATTTGTTTATAGACTCTGGTGATAGTTTAGTTTTTAGAGAATTTAATTAATATTTTTCCTTTTTGCTTCATACAAAAAAGATTGAATTCGTTTAGTAGAGCCCGAGCAAGCACCTGAACTGGTGCTGAAACGGAAAGCAGCTGAGCATCACGTGCCAGATGCAATCTTATCGCAACCAAGCACGGAACGATCGCCCCGGCTCTTCGTGGTATATCCCGGGCTTGATGCTTTTTTGTCTCTTCTTCTACTCCGTTTCCATACTGTAAGTGTCACTAGGAAACGGTGCCCTGTAACATGGCACTAAGCATGGAATTGGTATGTGACTGATAAGCGACAACAGGCGAAGGCCAAGGTGACATAAGGAGACCACTTCAAGATGTGTGTTTGCCATTTTTTCCCCCTTTTGTTTTGTTGCTTGTGTACTTTATTCTCCTTTCGTCTAGCACGTACGGCACGATTTTGTCAGCAGGTGTAGAGATTTGTTGAAGATCTTTTAGATATATTGTGTGTGAGTGTAATCGCCTGGTAGAGGTTTTGGGAATAACTTAATTGGGCCACTAATTGATTAGTGGTTGGCTGCGATCACATCTTTTTATCGTTTATCGTGCGTACGTGACAGATAGGGCGAAGGGGTTTCATCTGTGATAATAATGTATCTGATGACTGTTCCTTCCCCAATACGCCAAAACCGTGTGACTAAATGGTGGTTTTGCAGATCTCGATAATGTGCAGTTGAGATGAAAATTCGTATTGTTTGTAATATGCTGTACAAGTGATTGCTACTGTAAGTAAATTGATAGCAGAGGCAAATAAAAATTTTAAATATCCAAGATTTAAAAGTCACATTTATCTATGAACAAAATGTTGGCTATGACAAAGTAACGCTTTTCGGTTTTATCTTGTTTTTATTGATGTACACTTCTACACAATGATCGAAATTTCACAAACTTTTTTTTTTTATACAGACACACATCTCAATTACATTTTTCTTTCATTACATTACATTAAAAAACATTAAAAACTTTATACAAAAGATACAGCCATTTTCCTAAACCTTTTGCGATGTACCAAGTGTTTTGCTATATGTTCCAAATATTATGCTAGTACATACCTAGCAAATTGTAATAGCAATTACACTATTATACTAGTGCAAAAACTGTGTTATAAAAAATCTGTAACTGAATGTTTTATATAAAGTAATAATGAATGTTTTTTGAGCCATAAATATTTAATATTTAAAATTAATGTTTTCACTGTCAAATTTGTACGTTTTTCTATGCAAAATGATAGTAATTTGTCTGCCAGTTGCCAATACTGCCAACATGCTATGTATCTTAATAAATAGCAATTGCATCAAACAAAAAACCATCTACCAGAGCTTTGATACCAACGATAAAAGCCTACAGAAACATTACCATGAACTTTACCAATTTCGTAATTCAAATCTCATAAAGACTGATAATGATTCAAATAAATTATTCAAAAGATTTATTTTTAATATTTATTTATATATTTATTTTATTCTTTTAGACCGTATTGTTGTTGTTGAATATTGAATAAAAAGAAATTGATCTATTAAACAGAATAAAATTTTCAAGCACCATATAAAAAAGATATGCAATGAGATTTGTTTTACCATAAATATTTTGAGCAACAAACAATGTTGACGTCAATAGCAACAAATAAAACGTATGACAGTCATCCTAATTGAAGTCAGAAAGACTTCTGCTCCCTTGCAATTCCAACGCTACACAAACGCTATTCAACATTGATTAATAGACACAATTCTATGCTTTCTTGCATTACCTCAACCAAGGCTACCATCTAAAGTGAGACACTCTCCAACAGTGCCGTTTGAACGGCAACCCTTGCGCACGGTGCCCGATGTGTCTCACAATGTACGGGATCTCCCCTAATTGGATGCTGCTGAAGTGTAAGAATCCCGGATTGATGTGAATCAATCGGCACACACACAAAATTCCGAAAGTCATCACCCACCGGACTCCACGATGACGCTGCAAAGCATGTCCACCGCCTTCAGAAGCTCTCCAACAAACTGACCAGCTGCATCGGTCTACAAACGACTGCCGCTGAGTGGTTGAGGCGGGTAACGAAGGGAAGGACCTTTTAAGGACTCGCCCGTCAATTTGGCGCATCGCCAAAGCCACTTTACTTTTGGCCGCTGGCGGTATTCGTTTGCTGCCCTCAGAAGGATGGCGCTTTCGATATAGTAGGCGGTTGACAGGTTGCCGTCCCGTGATTTTTGCGATTTCCAACTGGCTATGGTGGTTGCGTAGCGAAAGAGCTTCAGTACGTTCAATGCGGTAGCCGCGAGATAATGTATCTTAATGAAAAGGGTGGTTTGATGTACTAATTAATGGCCTTCAACTAGAAGCTCCGGCATCTTCTGGAGCCCGTCAAACATACCAACCGAATTGCATAGGCTCGATCGGAACCGTTGGCTGGCGTTGGAACGGACAGCGTACGGTAGCACCATCGGCGAAGGGCTTTCGTATCCCGGGGGACCAGTATCAACGTTCTGATCGATTATTATCGCAACCGATTTCATCGTCGGCAATGGTTCGTTGGCGAGAATCAAGATACAGAATTAGGTTTGCTCTATATTTCACAACGTAGCTGCGTGCGTCTTTCGGCCTTTTTTACGCGTTAGACGAAAAAAAGGGTCACATCTCAATGCTACGAGCTGAAGATAAATGAGCATCAAAGGCATCATTTAGCATTGACAGATTAATCATTGCCTAATAGAAATTATATACACCAGCTGATGGTGCGCATATTTACGGCACGGGTTTCAGCATTCAATTTCCCAACCATTTCCATCGCTTTGGACGGTAGCATCACATGCATTAGCGAAGCATCGCATTCCGAGTTCGTCGCCATATTGTGTTTGCAAAATCGCTCGGCAAACAATCGTACGCGGCGGTCATAAGGTTGCGAGTAGATCCGCGCGCTGCGTATCGGTTAATGAAATCTAAATTTGGCTATAAAAATTAAAATGAAAAGATTAACGACGGCCGCCACTCATCTGTCGCCGAGTGGCACTCAATAAAGCATGGCGTTTTCATCGGCCCCAAAACACGAGCTATCATCAAAATAAAACGTGGAAAAAACGACCAAAACGCATCTTAACAATCAATCGAGCGAAGAACAAATCTTCGTTAAACCGTCTCCAGCAAGAGTGGCAGAGAGATAGGGAGAGAGACAGGACGGCGATTGTCGGTGGTGGGCTAAATCAACAGTCTTAAGCGGCTTCTCAACATGAGCTCGAGGTGGCTGGATGCTGCTACCGGTGGCATTCGGGCGGGATGGAAAGATTTTTATGAATACCCATAAAACATTATTATCATTAATTTATTTCAAAATCAAATTATTGATTTTATTGCTTTTTAGCCTTACCGTCGTCGCCTATCGTCTTTTCGCTGGCGCACATCAGTGAACACACACCGTTTTGTCCCCAAACCGTGCACCCGGTATCGCACCCACCCCGCCCGAACAGAACGTGGCTGATCGAAGTTCCTGGAAATCGAGACCGCATCTGTCTTCTGGTGGCTGGTTCGCCAACATGCTCGCTCAATTTTATAGCTATTTCTTTCAGGTTACTATCGGGCAGAAGGTGGAGAAGGTTAAATGTCCCCGACATTACTTTATCGCTTCTTGGCACACGGACACCGAGCAGGCGGACACGTGTGGTACTAAAATTAATACGTATCTCCAATCGGGCGTTTTTACTTACGCATCAGGCCAAGCTTGCTGCTTGCTACTCTTGGATGGTGTATGGTTAAGCGGCAACCAAACCCAGAACCGATACCGTTCAAATGCTGATAAAGCGCGAAGAAAAACGGTTTTGTGTGATTTTATGAACGATTTTGATGCGTTCGATCCGACTCCGCTGTATAGGGCAGACAGAAGAATGTTACAATATTTCCTTTTTCATGTATCCTCTTTTCGCAATTTGAAGGAACTTGCCAAATAATCTTACTAAAAAAGAAAGAGATCTATCTATTTATTTATTACAAAAAAATCATGGTATCCTTAAAACTAAACTAAATCTAAACAAACGAATTCTAAACAACTAAATGCGTAAAATTTCTAATCTCTTTCCATGCTAGTGCTTCAAACCAGGCTAGTCAAGTACTGGACAATGCACGCACATTTGAGAATAGATCAAATCAAGCTGCAATATGCAAAGCATTTAGACAAAGTGGTTTCCGGACATCCTAGGCCATCGCAGAGATCATTACTAAAACATCGTTAGCTTGGCTGACAGAGAAAATAATCTCATCATGGAATGTACACTTATGGACGAGGAGAACCTCAAGGTCACGAATAATATTAACACTTTGATAAGGAAAGGCAGATTTTGTTATGGAAATTCGATTCGTTGTAGTCGGAACACCAATAACAGGTATGGTCAAGGGAGGGAATTATAAGGACGTGAAAGAAACAAGAACAGATACAGGACAGAAATGTTTTAATCACCTGTAGCGGTGGATCAAGCTCCATGGAGGCCCTAAGAAGGAAGGAAGTTGGGGGCTGTTAGTGGAATCTGTTAACATGCTGCTCATGATGTCTGTCTCGTATACAGTCCTGCTTAAGGAGTTCAGGACTCCCTAAATGCTCTTGGCCCTCAGGAACCCATAATATGCTTATAGGGCTTATCCACCTCTGTCAACATATACCGGACCTTTGAAAACCTGTGGCCAAAAGCATCTGGTTAGCTTGATTATACTGTGATCCACCCCTGATCACCGGCAAAATTAAATGTGCCGATGAAGGAAGAACAAAACTGATATCATTGATCTCAATAAAGGACCTTAGACTCAATAAAGGACCTTGGAATATACCGCGTAAACCAGAACACGATTAAGTCTTGATTAAAACTTTAGAAATCAAAAAGTTGCTATTTTACCAAGCAAAAGAAAAATTAAATTCTCCATCTTGTTCTAAATACATCTCTTTTCTTTGACATCAAAAAACACTCACGCATCGAAGCGCCGAACTTCGAACATCCCTAGACTCGGAACAATCTTTTCAGACCACCGTGACGCTGACATCCGCTTCCTGGTACCGCACAAACCCTTCTCTCTCGTTGCTTCCTATTGTGGAAATGTGATCAAGCCACGAGCCCGACAACACTTCGCTGTAGGTAAAGTGGTTTTTGGCGCGTGCCTACAATCTGTTTTAACAGTAGCTAATAATTTCAATCAAACCCCTCCCGACCTGCTTCGTCCCAAAGCACTCGAGCGGTGGCTGCAACTTGAACTTTCGCCCTCAACAATGGATCGTCTATTTTTTTCTCCAGAAAGGCCAAAATCGCATGTGTATATGTTCCTGGTGCGAGCTCACTGTGAAGGCGTTTAGCAAACGCTCTTGATCCTTGTTTGCCAAGCATCGTGATTCTCCCTCTGGAAGCAGCATGCACCGTAACGGTCGACCGACTACTGAGGGCTATGGGGGAGGCGAGAAGGGCGCAAAAACAAAAGTATGTCGCACATTGTGAGGCAAAATGAAACAAGAGAAGAGAAGAAACATCACACACACACACACACATGCAGTCTTCTTAAAACCACTTGCCACACAAAGCGGTGGGCCCGTTTGCACCACACACGAGCTCGTGTGTCATCTGGGATTTTGCGGTTGAAAGCATATCCTGATAGCTGCTGCTGCTGCTGCTGCTACTGCTTTTCCTTCATTACTCTTTTTTGCCACTCATTCGACCACTTTGGATCGATCAATCTGAAGCATTTTACCTCCGGTTCAAGAATGCACGCCTTGTAGGAGGTTGGTTTTGTTTCGGAAAACTCACAACAACAAAAAAATATCTACTACACCGCACAGAAACGGTGCGGATCGTTTCAGCAAATTCAAGAGCAAATTGCACCATACGCTAACCATGCCATTGCATCCGGACCACTCGTACCATCTTGTGACAAGGATATGTACGGTGGCGAGACGCACGGCAAGAGCTACCTCAATGCCTCCATTATGGTTATTATTAGTTGAGGAAGCTGATCAATATCGTGCCCCGAGTGGAACGAACGCGTGCTCATGAGCGTGGCAGCATGTGTGGCGTTTTGTGCATTGCTTTACATCGTGCGAAGAATGCTGAAGGAGTAGCGTACACGGGCAACACAGTTATGTCCCTTTGGCCGGGATTGTTCTTCAAACATTTGTTTAATGAGAATCGTTGGGCTAGTAAACTGTGGTAAGTAGTGCTTATTATTAAAATACATTTTCTTTTCTACATTTTGAACGAAAGAATTTAAATTGAAGCACCACTTTATCAAACCATAATTGCTTAAGTTTTCTTGTTAGCTATTCTTCTTTACACTTTCAATTTATTATAAGTTTATGGTGTGTCCCACGAGTTCCTGTAAAAGACCAGAAACATGTGATGCAATCAATACCGTTTTGACAAGACATTTGACGTTTATGCATCCGGTGCCGATCTGCGACAAACGATGGTTAAAAGTTTGTCCTTTTAATAGTTGAATTCCCCACACCCAGCAGAGACTGTTCCATCATACTCATCTAATTGATTGGAATTCATTCATATTTGTCACCTACACCCGGACATTTTTTTCCACTTCTCAGAATCCCACCGTTTTAAGCTTTATTGTTCGTTTCCGCGCAGGAAAAGATGCATGATAATTCCTTCAAAACGGTAATTTTTCGGTCAATGGTTGAAAAAAAGGGAGCAAACTACCAAGACACGACGAATGATTAAACGAACTAGATTCCGTTGCTGTGGTGCGTTATACACATCACCGTTAAAAAGGTGGCAATTCAGTCTAGCATCGGTTGGTAGCGGGCACGCTGCTAATGCTGATCGTGCCTTTCCCGCTCTCGCTCGCTCTCGGCTATCTTTCATCTCTATGGTAAGACAGAAGCCCAGTTGAGTGATCAGTTTCCATCACCGCAAGCCACGGAACGAACGACACAAGTCATCATCAAACACCGTCGTGGTGGATCGTGGTTGTGTCAAAGAGAAATGTAGGAAAATTAAATGTATTTTCTACCAACCGCATCCATCGGGGCCGGATCGGCGGTACGAGAATGACGAGGTACGATCGCGCGACATTCATCGTGGGCCACCCTCGAACATTTGCCCGGTTGCCTTTTTATGAATCTATTAAGGATTCGGTTGGCGCTTCTGGTGTTGGGATCGATAAATTCCATCTCGCTGTCGATAAAGTACCCTTGCAGAGCATCAATCGGGTTTAAACATTGATTGATTTTTACAATATTTATTCATATCATTCTTGACACTGTATTTGAAGACATCGTTTTAATATTTATTATACAAACAGATAATACCAACAAATCACAGTTAATTTTCTAAAGATGTCAACAACCAATTCATCCTGAATAGGTACAAATAAAACATAAACGTTGTATTCTTTCTATTGATTCCACTAACGGTAACTGAAGTTTTACCACGATCATCTTTCACCCAAAGCATCCTTTTATGTTCCAGTCCCACACAATGTCAAACAAATGCATAAATAAAACCGATTCCTATCGTTTATCAACAGTACAATCCCACACGCATCGGGTTTCTTTCTCTCTCTCTCTTTCTCGAATCTAAAATGTCCTTCTAATCACACACACACACGAAACCAGCGAAAAGGATTCCTTCCGTAGATCACACACACACGTACCCATTTGTTGGGTAGCAAATGTGTCAAAACAATTCACAGCTTAATGTACCGGTTCGTAAACATTTGGTGAAGTGGACCGAAGGCGTCCCACAGGGACGTATATATTGTAAGAAATAAAAGGAAAATTAACTTCATATTATTGGTCTGTCCATTGAAATCGTTGATTGGTGTGGAGGTACAACGACCGAGCACAAAACCGTTTGCCACCCTCCTAGGGTAGGAGACCAAATAAAATGGCTGCGAAAAAAAAACGATCAAAAACTTCTGCCTTAACCACAAAAACTTTGCGGACGCCAGCACCAAACGGCACCAAACTTTTCTTCTACGTCAAAATTATTTCTAACCATCCAGCCTCATCACCGGGTGGGCTTGGTACGGGCAGGTTTAGTGCCGGTGAGTGCAGACAGGGGCTTTTTTTTATTTCGTTTTCAACAAATCAAATTCATGCTGAGATTTTTACGACCTCTCGGAAGGCACACGGGGTACGTCAGGGCATACAAAAGGCCACTGCGTGTAGTTTTGGAAGCGCAGAAGACACACTTACCCTAGCGACACAGGGCAATGTGTTTTGTGGAGGACATTGAGCAGTCGCTTGCTTGCGGTTCGTCCCACCCAGACAATCATAAATGCGTTTAATGAAGAAGATAAGTCAGGAATTTACTTCTGTTTGGTTCCGGGAAGCTACGGTACTTTCATTGTTTGGTTTTTGTGGGTGATTTCTTTCTAATTTTTATTACATTCTGTTGGTTAATAATTTATTAGTTTCAAATTATTTACATATTTTAATCCTATTTTTGTTAAATTTGGTTTGTATTCGTTAGTCAAACTTCACCGCTCCCAACATTATTAAAATGTTTTAAAATCATTCGCGCATCATTCATTGAACAAAGAAAACAGAATAATTATACTGCACCCAGCAAACAGATGCTAGAACGAGTGTAAACAACCCGTGTAACTAATGTTTTTGATATTTTTTTTACCCTACTCCCTTCCATACGCCCACCAAATTGGCCACAAATGGACAGGCCAGGCTAGCCCAAACAGCAGCAGTAACTCAGTCGGTAATAAATTATTCTGATAAATTGTATGCACAATCCAGTGACAGTGCAGTTAATAATGATACTCGCCCGTTGCGGTACAGGATCAACCGATGCATCTGTACGACGGCGTCCTGTCCTGGGCCGAGCTGTCACCTGAACGCTCACCGAGCACGATGCAGCCCGAGCGTGGACCTCGTTTTTGGTGTTAATTTTTCTTCACCACACGCATCACTCACTCGTGTACCTACCGCTTCTTGGACGATATCGTCATCACAGCAACTCCAAGCAAATAACCTCACTGCCCGGTATCGAAAATCTACACCTCAAGATTGCCTCGAGGGCTGCTCGCAGCACTCCTGCACCGGGTCGGGACGAATCTGGGCAAGGATCGAATTCCAAACCCGCGTCCGAATGGCTACTGAATTTTACCACTTCTATTGAAAATCATTAATTTTATTTCTCAACCCCTAACGGTCATCACCATGCCCACGGCGAGGGTTTGGCCAAGCTCGGGCGCTTCTGCAGGCCCTACCACGTGAAGCGAACTCGATCAGGGGCCGCACGAAATTAAAACACCTTCACAATTCCGAGTCCGTGCGATCGCGATCGTACCGTTTTCGATTCCGGTTGTGATCAGTGTTTTAATAAATATCATTATTGTTCCGTCAGTTTTCGCTCTATCTGGCATCAATCATATCACCTTCGGTTAGGGAGACCCTCGGGCCAAGAACCCGACCCAATACCGCTGTGTATGCGTGCGTGTTTGTGTGCATATCGATCGAGATTGCTTCCTTTAGCGTTTGGGGCTATCGAGCCGAGGGAACGACTTCTCGTGAATCGAGACATCGTCAGCAACCTGCTGTCTGTCCTGCTGCGTCCAGTTGACTTCTGGTCCTAGTACTGTGCCTATTCCTGGTGCCTAACTCGACCGAAGGTGCTCCCTTTTTTCTCGCTCACTCTCTCTCTCTCATGTGTCGCAACTGTCGATTGGGTAACCGAAAGGCTCCACAAGCGACACATCCCTTAGCGAAGAATGCTAAACAGTCTAACCGGACAGAGAAAGAAATCAATCTTAAGCGCTGCTTTGGGCCTGCTTTCAGGCACGATCAGGCTGCCTGGCTAGCTAACGCCAACTCTCGCACGGACGGAGGTAGCGTATCGGATTTCAAAATTAATGAACAGTGCCAGGCTGTGAGCTCTGTCCCTCCGGGGGAGACGCAATCGCGACGATCGCTACCTCGGATGCTACCACAAACCAGAACAACCGGAAGAGAGGCGTGTTTTGCGCTCTGTTTCCACAATTTCGGTGACCGTCTGCCACGGCTAATCTGACATGGTTCTTGGTTAATCGTCCGTGTTAGTCCAGGGCACAGGGCTCACCACTGGTTGACGGTATGTGGGTAGTTTTGATCGTACGTTTTAATCAATTAAACACTGACGTGGGGCAAGTGTGCGCAAAGTGTGAATGATGGACGGAAGAGAAAGGATGAAGAGAAATGTTCGGGGAAAAGAGGCGACGAAGAAAACGAGAAGGCAGTTGTTATAAACCGGATCATCAAGAGATTTCATTCATAATTTTGCCCGCGATCTAGCCATCACTCATTGAGAGGGTACACGGTGAATTTGCATTGTGTAACGATCAGGTCATAATGACCATAGCTGATCAGCATTTTATTCAATCCGTTGGACGCTTTTTCGCGGGAATAATTTATCAAGATTATGAATATTGTTTGTTTAAGATTGCTAAACACCATCACCACCTAAATACCAATGAGAATCAAATAGTCACAACCATATCAGTTTTTGAATTACCTAATCCTGACATTAGTTCTGATACCTCGCCTAATTTGTGGTCTTCAAGTCTCGTCTGGACATCATTCTTTTATCAAAGTTCTTATTAAGTTATCTTGAAAAGATTTTTCTGTTTAGCTCCTGGTGTTTTATTAACAATTCATAACAACGTCCTGATTCTTTCCACAATTTCAATGATATCTGCTCATCAAAACAAGTAACAAAACTGACACTCAAACTCATCATATTAACACACCACTGGCCCGTAAAGGACTCTCCTCTTTTACTGGTAATTTATATTTATGAGAAACCATCTCCAGAAGCTAGTAAGTGGATGGTTTACATGTTACAAACTCTGAAGAATCATTTTCCTTTCAATATGGGGCACTGTTTGGAGTGTTTTCCACAAAGGTTTGTATCCTCGAGCATGCTCCACACCAAACACTGGCTAAGAAGACAAAGACCCATCACCAAAGACATAATGTAGCAAAAGGTTCGGGTTAAGTATGCAATGGCGATATTTTCGTCCTGCGCGTCCAACGTTTTATTGCCATTATCCTTGGCAATCTAGCAGGATGTGTTTGGATGGCGTAAACTGAATGCATCAAACAGACGAATGTGCAAGAACAGCAGTAACAACCGTTGAATAATAACTATTTCTTAAAGCTAGAGGAACTCGATGCGTGTTTACTGTCTTTTTGTTTTGCGAATGCCCGAGTCTTCGAGCGTAAGCACGAGCCGTACCCAAGCGTACGCACTATATCCCTCCACTTGTATCGTAAATCTAGCGATGTTAAACGGTGCAATCACAGCAGAAAACGCGTCCCGATATTAGCCACCAGATAGGGCGGGCACCAGATTGACGAGGGGTTGTTTATTGCGAGTGCGCTCTACGAGGTGATCTCGAGCGATAGATTTCACCGGGGGGTTCCAAGTGCACGCGAGGGTGCACACAAGACTCGGCGAAGATTTGCCATCTTCCCAACGTACGACGCAGGTGCGGTCGCACAACTACAAACACCACCGGGCTAATCCACCCACGGCAAAGTCTTCGCATATTTTGTTTTCGCAACTCCACCACCAACAAGCGTCGATTGCGTGTTTCATGTCCTTTTTCCAGCACGACACGTGATATCCTTTGCACGGTACCATCGGTTCGATTGGTGTGTTTGTATGCGTGTGCTGTAGTTTTTTTTTGTTTCTTGTTTCGTTCAATTTCTGCTCCGATTTCCCGGCAACGATAGCGGACTTTCGCAGCCGCTGATGATGGTGTTATTTATGGCGCAAAATAAACAAAAGGGTAGCGTCAGCGAAAGCCGGACGGCCGAGCGCGTGTCTTGCTGGATTTAATCCGATTATAAATTGACTATTTAGGATCTATTTCCCGTGGGTTCGCTTGGGCTTCGCGGGCCGGATGTGCTGCTAGGAAGTGGAAAGAAGAATAGCGGCAAAGAGCATCATCACATCTAGCTAGAACGACAGCAGAAAACAGCAGCATAACAGCAAACCTTGGGAACGTACTACACAATACCGGCGGGTCGTTGATGGATGATTTAGGGCGGAGATGCGTAGTTTCGGTTCGCTTTTTGAACGATTGACGGATTGACGGATGTCTGGTAAACAATCACTTGCGATAACGATCCAAAATTCGCTATCAAGTGCGAAAATTTGGTAACGACTTTGGAATGCCAAGTGATACGCCGGTTGAAGTGGGACGATAGGACACAAACACGATCGAAACAGTCAATAATTAATTTCGAGGGTAAAAAGTGGACTAGGTGAAGGCTTGAAAATGAACTTAAAACACATTTAAAGTTGGCTAGAATACATGACAATACATTGATGGAACTCTTCTCCACAAAAGTTACTAAAGTACGTCACACAAGTAGAACTTGATTTGACAATTCCTGAAAGCAATACTTAATTTAGATGATAAAACTGAAAATTTACATGAAGATATGCTCAATGTGAACTCCTTGGTGATGTCTCGTTTTTTTTATTCATGAGGAACGGCCTGGTATTGGTATTGGTGATATCTCTTGATATAGAATAATTGTTGTGATGATTCTACACATAACATTTAGCGAATCTAACTGTCCTAAAGCTGATCTGTAACATGTAATACGGATGACTTACCAAGGCCTTAAACTTCTAGACGATGCGAATAAAAATCATGGAACTAAAAGCACGGTCTAGCATCGTCGTTTGTCAATCCAATATCCCGGCCATTCTGGAGGACGCATCAACACCATCACTCCATCTCAATTTAGACCTAACACGGCTATTCTGTGCATGTGAATGTCCTAAAAGGACTTTACGGGCTGGGTCGTCCGGTGCCATTCTCATGACATGACCAACCCACCGGAGCCTGGCGAGTCTAATTCGCTGCCCGTTGGTGAGGGCATTTTATAGCTCTCGTAGAGCTTGTATTGGTTCTTCTATTGTACTTTCTTTCATACGAGGCCAAACATCCATCAGAGCATCTTTATCTTGAACGCGGCTAAGAGGATTTCGTCAGTTTTGAACAGAGTCTATGTCTAAGAGGCGTATGCGAGTGGGCTAAAAAGGTTCTTCTTCTTCTTCTTTCTTGACCTAACGACCTTTTAGTTCATGCCTGCCATTTCTGGCTTACTAGACTTATTATTACCGCATAGTTGGATAGTCAGTCCTCACTATGGGGGATCGGCCCAGATGAGACTTGAACCCCGGTCCTGCCGTGTGAAGACTGGCGCCGCTGTCGCATCTACCACCGGGCCGCCCCTACATCCTAAAAAGGAAGAACCTAAAAAGGTTCTACATAGTCCCATTTGGAGTGGAGCAGATTCTTTAGGCTGCAATACAACTATCCGTGCCTTTAATGCCATTTAATGCCTAAATAAACTTCAGCAAGAAGCCGTTTACTGGAAACAGCTACTCCTCGAAGATATCAACTTCACCATAGAAAGAATAACTATTATTCACAATGATTTTATAATTTTACTTAATTTTCACCGTACACTAAAATCAGTCAAATATACAACGCAGTAACTTAGGTAAAACTTTCCCATTTCCCAACCATAGTATCATCGAATGCTTACATGACTCTGCTACATGAACGTTGTTCCCTTTTTGTTCTGTTTCCTTTTTTTTTGTTCGTTTGTGATTTTGCGAATTTTTCTGTATTTTTTTATCTCGATACCCATAAATCTTGATGGCTTGTACTAAACATTTATCTCAGCTCCTCCTACTTCACGAGCGTGAGCTGTGTAGTACGTACCGAACGCACCGATGCACGTGGAGCAGTTTGTGTGTGTGTGAGTGTGTGTGGTTTGTGGTACAGGCTGAGGTCATGTTACTTTTTAAGCACAGGATAATCCATCAACACGAATTATGCTATGGTTATGAGTTTTTGAGGGAGAATATTTAAAAATAAAACAAAAAATCTAAAGATGCGTATAAATGATGCAATAAACGATGGTTTAACGTGCTTAAATTTACACTCTGTTTGCGGTTGCTGCTAAACTTATCATTAACAGTGGAAAACCAAACCAAAGCAACAGATCTTCAAAGCTGCTGTTTTGCATATAGTGTTTACCCCGCGGTGGTATCAAAAATCAAACTATCCCAATTTGAATGAATGCTGCAATGTATTCAAACTTGTTGATTAATATTATTTCAGACCCATGACACTCCGTCTCTCTCTTTCTCTTTCTCTCTCTCTCTCTCTCTCTCTCTCTCTCTCTCTCTCTAGCTTAATATTTGGTTGAATAAAAGCAAATTTAATCTAACCATCGTAACTATCTTTCATCGTGCTTGCCTGGCTCGCCGTTGAAAGCAATGCGCCGTACCACGCCGTAGCTGCTGGTTGTTGTAGCACCGAGTGAACCATCGAAAACTTTCCACACTGCACACAAAGGACCGACACAGCCGAAGCTCCATCTTGTTCGCCAACCAGCCCGACGAAACCGTCTGCAGCGTGTCAATCGTGAAGCGCTGCTCGGAAAGGATCTCAAAAGGATCAGGACAAAGGCATCAAAGGACGACGCACACAAACACACCCAAACGGGCGGACGTTTTTTTTTGGGGGAGAGCGTTCACAACAAACTCACCCGAAACGTACAGAAAAGCGTTGTCACCAAGGAAAAATACCACCTCCTCTCACCTCCTCGCACTCCCCAATGCTCCTCGTCCCCGGTATGGTGTGTCTCATCGTGTCTCGTCAAAATGTTGTCTAATGCGACAAAGCAACAGAGGGCCAACCCGTGTTGCGGACAGCATTAACCATCACGTGGCAGCATCATTCAGGGTGGTGGTGGTGGCGGTGATGGTGAAAATGAAGACAATAGAGCCACGCTGATACGGTCCCGCTGATAAGCGCCGAAAAGGGAAATGTGCGCTTTGTTCAATTTAAAAAGGATAAGAAAATGAATTGATGCTGCCTTCGCCCAACGGTGGTTGTTGGTTGTTCCGAGCAGCTTCATCGGTGTGGAAACATTTTGGAAACACTCGGCTGAAAAGGAGTGTTGCACGTGGTGGTGGCAAGGCACGAACAAAATGGAGACAAACCCAACCCCAGCTGAGCAGACGACTGACAACAGCAGTCAGCGTATGCGAGTGTGCAGTTGAAGTTATCTGTTTTGGGAAATTAAGAGCGAAACATATTTGTGTTTGAAGCATCACAAGCAACTTTTACACAAATCTCGACAATTAAAAGCCAAAACATTGTTGGGAAATACAAACTTTTCTTTTCGAAAGTATTTAAGAAATTCCTCGTAAATCTCTCACCTGACAGTGGAAAATATTTATCAATCAATTCATTCTAACAGCTCTTCTGCACATCGTACACAGCAGCATATTCATCATCATTGGTAAACTTTTTCCCATCCAGTGCGACTGAACAGCTGGAGAACAAAAACGTATAAGTGGGGTGCGCCTTTACCAACTGACCTGTGGGAAATTTACGGCCCGAGATTGGCGCAACCAAAACCCCCCGAATGGTCATAATTTCTAGCTTCTTCCGTAAATCGCTGTGAATGCCGGAACCGCCAAGAGTTACAATAGGATTCACTGTAAATCACACCAACGCGAACGATTCGACATTCCGTACGGAAAGACTCCAACTGAACCGAATTCCACAACCAGGCAAATCGGACTCGTATGTGTATGTGTGCGTGTGTCTCTCTAGGAGGGAGAAAGAAAAAATCACTTGTATTTAGATCGAGATGACACTGGCACCTAAATCTTGTCGTACGCTCGGAAAAATCCATCGAACGAAGGCACCCGATCCCGTGTCCAAAATCTCCAAAGCCTTGCAATAAATAAAACTGAGCTGCTAGTGCTGGCAAAGTCCAGGAGTTTTCCATGCTAGATTCGGGTAGTACGAGCTTCCCACACCGGCATGATGCTCAGCTTCTGAAGCTACGCATGTGGACGAGTGGGAAATTCGTATGTTTTGTTTGAAGTGCCCATCACAAGTGGGCCAACGTTGGTTTACTTTTTTCTTTTCGGTCGTCTTTTTTATGGTCCTCCTAAAAATTGACTCACAAAAAAAAGGAATTCTTTTCTAGCCGGTGTGCACGGAATGCAGTTAGGAATGATGTTGCATTTTAGGGTAAGGATCGTCCGTTTAGCTTCCATGTTGGTCACCAGCGCTTGTCACAATGGTCTATCTGACAAGAATTAAAAGATGTCAGTATACAGTGGAGTACAAACATTTAAGGACATGGGTAATATTTAAATTACAATTTTTGAAGATTAGTTTTAGGCTCTTCTGTCAATTAAAGACAATTTTTAAGTGTTTTATTTTATTTTTCCTCATTTTTACATCACAAAAGAAAGATTTTTTAGACTTTTTGGCACCACAAAAATACTACTCACAGTTGTGAAGTTGTTGGAGTTCGTTAATGCTAGAATTTTTTTTTGGTAAATCTCTCACCCAAACACCCAAACATATCAAACAGTCGGAAATAAAAACGGAAAAAATCTTTCATTCCCCTTTTTTCTCCGATGCATTTCTCCCAGCGTTTACAACGGTGCCCCATTCGAGCTTACACAGCTAACCGTTTGGTGCTTTTAAGGATCTTCGTTCATGTCCTTTGCCACGATATCCGGCGCGGATGTGTGTGCACAGTTGAAATCTGTTACTAAATCTATGTTTGTACGTTTGTCACCGGGCTTTGGCGGTGTTGAGGTGGCCGAACGGTCGCGGTACGCGTACGGTACCGTTTGCCGGTTTCCCTACGTACGCCCGTGTATATTTACAAAGCCCGGAAAGTCGAAATCGTAAATCTTCCAGATAACGCTCCTTTATGCGAAACTGTCCGAAGAATTTTATTTTATTCTCTGCTTTAGGATTTTTATTTTTACAACGTAACTCTTTCACACACACCACTTACCGTGCGCCTTCTCTGGACTTGGATCGCATCCCTGCGCAAGGATGTTCGTGTGCACGACGGCGATGGAAGGACATTGCGATGTACCGGGTGACCTCGCAGCAGATCTTGAACAGATCAGCGTATGGCCATAACAGTAAGCTGCTTGATAGAACATCTAAACGGTGTTTTGCAAAAATAGAGAGCCGTATTTTGTATTTGTGTTACCTCAATGGTGTACTTTGTAGATGTTAGCGTGTTCTAAAACTCCTTAACCATACAAAGAAATAGAATGTTAGGTTCTTAAAAACTCTATTCTAAACAGCAATCTCACTAACTCAATTATCAATATTCACTTCAAATTTTAATCCATCGAACCAACTTAATCCTAACCAATGAAGCAGTTAGAGTAAATACAGTCAACTCCCTTTCTCTCACGAATATTAAAACCTTCGAGCGTGTATCGTCGGGTTACGTTAAACGATTCCTACAACGCCTCATTACCTTCCCTCTAACCATCTAGTGCGCCACCGGAGGCAAGATTCTACCGTAACGAATTCTTTAATTTTCTGTAACTAATTTACTTCCAAACACTGCGAGTCACTATCCCTTGAAGCGCCAGAGACATGACCAGCAAACATGATGGGAAACATCCAAAATGGGCAAACACGGAGTGCGCAAAGCGTGAAGATTTGCCTGTCAAAACAATTTGCCGTGTGCAAAAGGCAAAGTTTGTCTCGCTTCACTGGGAAGGAAGAGCAGGGGAAAGGACATCGCAGGGAGGAGTGAAAGAACACGAAAAAAACGCACCAATCCCACCCGCTTTCTCACCGCGTACCGTGTGGTTTTGGGTACGTCGGGCCCCGGACACAATCCACCCGGGAAACCGCATCTAATCGATTTCCGAGTTATTGCCATGAAAGCGGCGGCCACGGCACAAGCATCCTAAAGTAATTAAATTGTTTCAACGATACCGACACCAGCGCACTAACTGCGCTCGGTCCATCACATTGGACCGGCTTTCGGTAAGGGGTTTGTGATGTTATCTCATGCACGGTGATGCGGCGCTGAGCAGAAACCCACAGCAACGCGAGACACTCCGGAAGATCGGAAAGCTTTTCGGTGTTGCAGTTCGGCAGCAGCACCGGATATGGAGAGCCGTTGTTTTGACAGGTTCCAGTCCTTCGTCACGGACCGGGCCGATAAAGTGTGCCTGCCCGGTTGATGTTTCGGGGCGGGCAGTGTTAATTGCGACATGGTACGTTTATTTGCAATAATATTGCGACAATAAAATTGGGCTCGCGTATGCAAAAAGTGCAGTTTACGATGGTGCACAAATCGCGGGGTTTCGGGTTTCGCCATCGCCTAGTTTGGTTGCGTGGATGCGGCCACACGACAAAACGATTTAGCGGTGGGATGAAGTGAAAGAAGGCCCACCACTGCTGAGGTTGGAGAAATTTAGTACAGTAAATAAATCAAAGCAAATGGGCAAAAGCAGCAGACACAAATGGGTCGATGTAGTAGCCTGGGAAAAATTGGTAACGATGTGTACCTTTTTAGCATGCGTGAGAACAAGTCTCGCACCCGCTTCCGAAAGATAGGTTTAAGTGGATCTACAAACTACGAAAAGAGATTCTCGGGTACTTCGGTTGCCAATGGTGCGTAATTATTTGAAGTAGAATGGAAGGACTCCGGGACATTGCCAGTGTCTTCTCGCAATCGGAACGCATCGGTATATCAAAGAAGCCCGATGAAAAGAAAGATCCTGATCGGTGACACATGCTTATTATTGGTTAAGTGTCGAAAGACGAAGGATACGAACGGATCCTGCACCTTTATTGTTCAGTGTCAGCAAACTATCACTAAGCGTGACCAAGTGTAGCCAAGCTATTGCTGAGCATGCTACATACATTCAAGTGGCTTATTTACGTTTGTAGTACGTGTAAGGATATACTTTTTATCAATGTTTTTTTAAGTTTGTCATGAAATAATTTTGCAAAAAAAATTATTTGGCCATATTCTCAACGTCCTAATTTCTTAAAAAAAATTGCAAAGCATTGTTAATCGTCAAACTAAACGAAATAACCGAGAAAAATCCTTATAGACCTTACATTCCAATCAAGAATATTATATTAGAATTTTAAGGTTTCAAGGATCGACGGATCGTCAATATTGCCACCGATGAGCTCATGTAAGAGTATACGCTGTACATGGTCGAGCTGTTCCAATACGAATAAAAGCCACCTATTACAATAAGTAGAATGCACACAGACACGACACCATAGAAAACGAAGATAATGTAATGAAATGGAAGACGATTTATCAGTTAATTAAATATAGTCGTGATGGATTTAACATCACATGGATCCTCAAAGTCTTAGGAAACACATAACATAAAGCCTAGTTTAAGGAGTGCTTTTGAGATCATCAGCAGCTCATAGCGGTCTGTAAGTATAAGCATGCTTTCCAAAAGGACGCCTTAATAACGAACTACGGTATCACCTATTCTTCTTCTTCCTTGGCACTACAACCTCGTGAGATCTTGGGCTGCCAGCTATTGTTGGCTTTCTTTGACTAAGTTGTACCCGTAGCTAGATAGTCAGTCCTGCGTACGGGGAGGCGGTCCGCCGCGATTCGAAACCCGGTCCTGCCGTGTGAAGACTGGCGCCGTCATAGTATACACCACCGGACAGCCCCCGGTATCACCTATGTTATAGAGAAATTCTACACGCCACAGATCTTTTTCTTGAAGATGTTATTACTGTGCATTTGTTACTGTTGACAGGCATAAAATTGCTTTGGCAGCACGAGTTAAATTGAAATAAAACAATTTTGGAGTCTTTGGCAATCTACAAGGTCAGATATTGGTGAGAGCAAGTCGTCTGCATATGAAGGCTTTTTACAATTTGAGATTACATACACTATATTATAGCATTCAACACATATTACTATCATGTAACTGGATCAATGCATCGTTGTCAGATTAATGGTGCTTTTGACTTTAAGTCGAAAATCTTGAACCTAAATCCGAATCCGAAATATCTGTTTATTGAAGACACCATGAGGTTTTATTGCATAAAAATTTTAAAATTACAGACACTTTATTTAAGGCCCATAACATTATCTTCAGTAAAATGAAAGGGTAATACAAAAAAGCTATCACTAAAAACTTATTATAAACATCTATACCCAAACCACAATCAAGACCTTCCAATCGTATCAGTTTTACGATCACCCTTAACATAAAAATTCCAACTTATCCAACAACACTCTAACGAAACAAACAAACACACACCCGCGTACTATTTTATCCAATTTGTCACGTACCCGAAATATCTGGCCAATTTTCCTAGCATCCCACCATGATGAACATGTCCGCTTTCAAGGACATTTCGCTCCGGTTCTGCCCTTATCGCCGATTTACGACGGCTGTCACGACCGCGCTGACCCAATCTCCATCGGCAGCGGCTTTTTAAACAACTTCAAACACCAAATATATCATGTCACGCCGTAAGTGACAGCGGGCTCATTGGAAATGTTTTCTCCTCCAACGATGAGAAATTTAAAATCCACGCCGCCAGCGCTCCACGCGCAGATTTTCGGGCTGTTTTTCGGGTGATCCTGCTTGACCTAGCGCGAATGGGAGAATGGGGATCGGATTCCGAATCAGCCATTGCTTTCGAGTCCCCGATGAAGATATGGGAGTTTCTTTGCGAGATTGAAGTTACGCATGGTGCAGGAAACATGAACCAAAAGAAGAAAAAAACCGCTGGAAGAATTTTCCCAACCATCCCAGACAACGCGGGCGGGAAGGTAAATCATGCGATTTTCGGCTGGCAAAGGGCATAAATTTTCCACCGCCTTTTCTGTCAAGCGCAGCGCTCAATATCAGCGCAGCATCTTTATACTTTTGCAAGCATTTTCTTGCGAGCAGTCCAGGGTGGAGGTTGCTGGAAAGCTGGAAAGCCGGAAAACTTTATCCCCTTCGAGCCACGGTGGCCTCCGCCGTTCTACACAAAAGGCTCTCGAAACAACCGCACCCACAAACACAGCCATACGTATGCGTGTGTGTGTGTACGGACAGATTCTCCAAC
>KZ062944.1:69879-92270 GCA_002091835.1 Anopheles maculatus
CTCTTTCCGCATTGCTGTCAGTTACAGCACCTACAAACTTGCCATTATTCTTTCATTTTCTTGTCCTGGACGATTTTCCTTCTCCCAGCATCAGCACACTCACACTCACACTTACCGCACCCAACATGACACGATGTTTAATGATCACAGATAAGGCAGGATATAAATTTTATTCTCCTTTTTCCCTTATCCTGCCGCTTTTCCTCGTTCTTGGCATAAGCCATACTCCTTTCCAGTGGGAGGATGGCTAGGTTGGATCCTCATCTGTCTCAGTCTCAGGGGCGGACTTTTTCCCCGGTTTTTATTTCCACTGACGGTGCATTAGACAATCGGTGGCTGAGATGATGCCCCGGGAATCCTTCCACCGGAACAAATCCGAAACGGATCCGAAATCGATGAATTTTTGCAAACCGAATCGCAACAAAGATTGCTTACCATGTGCACGGCAGTATTGAAGAGGTATAGGATCCTGTTTTTGAAGGGAATTTGGGTTGGCCAAATTCTTATCGAATGTTAACGATATTTGAACCAATCGGAAGAAGGGAGTTTGGTAAGCACTTTTTTCCTTGTGTTTTGTTTTAAATCAAAAATATTGCCTATTTACTGAATTAATTTATTGTCATGTAAAATAATCCATTTTGATGGCTGTTTTGATATGGGGACAGAGTTCCATAAGTCATCAAAATGTAACATAAACTGGCTCCTAACTATCAGAAGAGTCCACTGCAGATCAACACTCTGTTGTCGCCAACAGAAACAAAAAAGTAAAGCTAAATCTCAACACTTACAAATTAGCCAACTTATCGTGCACCAATCTGGCATACGTGTGCCACCGAAGCGTGGTCCTAACCAGCATCGCTGATGTCCATAAAATTCACGTCCCACAACTTTGACAAACTCTGACCACACCACACACTAAAGGTCCTACATCTCAACTTCTAGTGAAGTACAATAGTGTAGGACAGGCTTGCCGGTGGATGATGATGGACAATAAAACTGGAGCTTGCAACATGAGCCGACCAGGGTTTGAGGAACACCCAAGCGATCATTAACGCCACTCCCGGTATGCCCGATGCTTGCGATGGACAAATGCTTGATGGTTGCTTTTTACGAGCCAGTTAATTTTGGGTGGATGGCGATTTCAAATCGAACATGAGTCGAGATGGATGGTCATGATCGATCGGCCATCGGGGACGTAGTTGTAGTTTTTCGGTTGTTTTGTTTTAAGAGGAAATCATTAAATCTTCACCGGTAAAGCTGCCATCACAAACTGATTCGGAGAATATTCTTTTTAAAACAGTTTGATGCATTCTATCGTGTTGATCTACGTGATCGGCCAGCGGAACGTGGTTTCTGGAAAGTCATCTCCAGTGGGCGTTAAAATTGGAAAATAATGACCACAAATCGGCAGTTTATGATCGACTGTTAAAGGCACGATAAGGATGCCTAGATGCTGATAATGGTTTGTTCTTTTTAACTAGTTAATACGCAACATAACTCAGGGGTGTGTGCAGTAGAGTCTACTTTTATGTATGCTGATCTATTGCTTCTGACGTGACTAAATATTATGTACAGCATTCTTGTGCTGCTGTCGTACACAATGCTAGAAATCAGTATGGGTCAGTATATTCAACTTCAACCTACTAGTTTTAACTTCCTCCAATAGTTTACCTACATATGAAAAGGCTGTCTTGCGCATGGCGGAAAGATCGAATAAGGATTTGATTCCGGTCACTTTATATTTGTAACTTATTGATTCATAGCCAGCCATGGATATCTTGTCTACTTCTCGCGGCTATTGTTAAGGACTTAACATGAAAGCACAAAAACGTGAAAGCGTCAAGCTTTCCACTGTGCATTCTAACGTTTAACATATAGACTAGTTATTATGGGTCAGTTATAGGTCTACTCAACATAATTCTGGAATATACTATTCAAAGTTCTCTTCTCTTCTTTCTTGGCCTAACGACCTCTTAGGTCATGCCTGCCATTGTTTGCTTACTAGACTTATTGTCACCGCTTAGTTGGATAGTCAGTATTCACTATGGGAGAACGGCCCAGATGAGACTTGAACCCCAGTCCTGCCGTGTGAAGACCGGCGCCGCTGTCGCATATACCACCGGGCCGCCCCACTGTTCTAAGTGTATTGTATTATAAACGATTTTTTTACATATAAACTGACTGTCAATTTGGTTAGCTTCAAACAAAGTTCTAACGTTGATAGGCAGTTATTAATGCGATGAAAAAAGCACTGCAAGAATACTTATTGAAGTGAATCAGTAACGATTTAGTTGGTAGTTAGTGAATCAACTCATTTAGGATATTCTTAGGCAGTTCTAAATAATAGGATTCCGATGAGTTTGTACAGTAATCCATCAACTATGGCCTGAGATGTTCTGTACTGTATATGAAGCTAACCTACTCGCTGGTTGGAGCTTCAGGAGCATGGGTCTACTATCCGAATTCGATTCGATACCGGTTTCAAGTCCTGACATTTTACTTGCTCTCGCGATCGGTCTCTTCATGTAAAAGACATTGCTGAAAGTCCTGCACAATCAGCTCCTTAACCATAATTTAATACTATTTGGTTGGAGTTCTAAAAAAGTCATCCTTTGGGCCTCCATCCACATATCTAAAGGAGACTTATTTCACCGTGGAATCAACATCAAGGAACAAAGTAAGCTGACACAAATAATACTGTTGAATAAGTTCCTCTGAAATGATCTTCCCATCCAAGACGCCTTTGATTCTAGTTCTACAAACTTATCTTTTAGTTTTGTTCGCGTGGAACAAAAAAAACGCATTCCAACATTTAATTTATAAATTTATCCTTTTTTCATCGTAACAGCGCAACTCCTACTCAAGAATATCTTATATTATCATTGTAATAGACGCTCAAATACAAGGCTTTCTCGTACTTACGAAAAAGAAAGTATAAACTGTTGTTATTCGTATTAGCAAGACCCATCATTAGACCTTATCCTTCTCACCTTCCCATACTCAATATGCTCCCCCATCCAAGGCTAGTCTCCATCCGGAAGTGCACGAAAACAAAGGAAACGATAGTGAAGAGTGCTCGTACGCATATGAAGAATGACAGTAACAAAAAAAACACACTTACACCCACACACACAAACCGAAAGCAAACTCCTTGGTCCTTTGCAAAAACTTCCACTCATGAAGCTCCAAATAACAAAACAAAAATGGAAAAAAAAACTCCCGAAGGACCTTCTGGCTGTGGCTTCGTTTTTTCTTCATTCATCAATTTGACACCCCAAAACATGCTACCGTAACAGCGAGCGATTTCCACGGGTTGATGGAAACGTTCGGTTTTTCCTCCTGCATTCGTTTTTTTTTTCTTCTTTTCAGTTTTTTGCTTTCGAAATAAATCTCTAACGCTTCTTTCTTTTTGCTTGCCTGTACAAGTAGCAGAAACCACTGGAAGATAAAGCAAGAAAATTGGATCATCAAACAAAACGCTTAATGAGCGAGAGGCAAAAGACGGCACGGAACTCAAGACATTATGAAACCAACATGTCGAAAAGCTGAAGACAAAAAGAAAGAAAAGCGCCAACTTTTGTACCGTGAAAAAAAGAAGGGAAAACTTCATCAAGGATTCCACGCTGTCAGTGTTACACTCCAGCGGAAGCCACCGTGTACCCGTTCCGCTTGCCGTGTGAAAAAGCTGCGGAAAAAGGGACAACCTGGTGCTGATGAGAGATCAGATTTTCCCTCCCGTATTTATCCGATCCGGGAAAACCGTTGCGCATGCGTTTGTGCATTCTCTCTCTTTCTTTCTCTCTCGCTACAAAGCAAGGAAAAGTGTGTGTGTTTTAGATTTTCCCCTTTTGATTGGGAAAACCGTGTACAAATCTGGCAGCATCCACAAGTTGCAGCACCTGCCCGCGGCTGCTGATGTTCCGTCATCTGTCGGTGCCGGTTGCAACGCGCCATTTTCAAAGTGGGAGGAGCCAATCGGATGCAACGCAGCTCGTTCTCTCATTGGTTGCACTCTGGCGGGCTTCCCGCGAAGAGCGAAAAACTCCAGAGACAGAGCAGCGTTGAAAACTACCCTTCAGAAACGGCCTGCTGCGAGTTGGTTTGTGTTGCGCTCACGTTTCTAAAGTGTCGCGCAACATGCGATGTGAAAAGCGTTTCATCACACACGAGATGAAGGAAAACCACACACTGCAAGCAGAAAAAAACATCGCGAAAACTCTGCACAACGTTCATCTTTTCCCATTCGCAGCACAGCGTTCGTGAACGTTCTCTTTCACCCAAACGCAAACTTTCAATACTTTTGGCACATTCTAAAGCATTTTTGTTGAGTGCATACAGAGCTGGCAGTGTGCGTTGCTTCGCGGCGCGTTCTACCACAATTCATCGCTTGAAATTATTGATTTTTCTTCGCACACTCGCAGACATCGCAGACGCATGCGGCAGGTTAGAATATATGGTCAACAAAATGGGTAAAACACGCACACCAACACTATCAATCGATTTACTTCACACTCTGGCCAGGTCACAGCTACGGGCAGCAAATGGAAATTGGTGGAAATTCTCTCACCATTCTTTAGGAGCGTACAACACACATACACAGAGACGACGATCGAGCCGCTTTTTATTGAAACCCATAAGGATGTCTTTATAACCGGACGTGATGCCCGGGCGCCCATAATCACTTTAAAAGCTTGCGGTTTTTCGCACTTTTCACGCTTTTCAGCCCAAACACTCATTGGGTGAGCTGCAGGTGTGCTAGTGTTTGAATAGAGAACATTTTTTTGTTGTGTTGTAATATTAATATTTTTGCTCTTAAAAAAAACGGTTTTACCTAGGTGTCCTTCTTGAGCGATGGTCGACTACTTTAAGGTGATAAAAATGTCTGCACCAGTAGGTAGGGAGCCTTTACAAAGGACCAGTTCAATGAACCTCCCAGCAGCCATAATCGTAAGAAGAAGGGTTTTATTGGTCGCTTCACGCAGGGCGGCCAACATCTGGAACCGTTTGTCAACGGTGGTGATGGGTGTGTAGCATGCGATATTAGCTTGTTGAAGGTTGGCACGACCAAAGTCCGAAGATGAGTAAGTGTTTTCCCCATTATGCAAGCAAAAATTTATGTGACGAGTTTTTAAAAATGTTTCCCGTCTTAAGTACATTTTTAGTAAACAAATAAATAAACAGACAAAAAGACGTTCTGTTTGACAAAGTGAACCGAAAGCAACACTACTCACGACCAACTGTGACGCCTTTTGCACCAATCATAAGGTTAAGCATGATCGTCGTACGCGGGCTTTCGAACCCGATCGCTCCTTCACAGTGACATTTGCATCAGTCTCACCGTATTCCCGGAGGCAGCTTAGAATGAGTGAAAAACAAAAAGCTGCTCAAGTGTAGCAAGATGAATGATTGAAGTCAGATTAGCTGTACCGTACGGTATAGGGCATTCCGTTTGATGTTTTCGCCCAGCAATTACTCGCAATGCTCGATGCATAGTGGTACCAGTAGATGTCATTTCGAATGCACTTTGTGCATGATTGCTTTGGGGTAGTCGCTGTGGAATGTCAACAAAACGGGCACCCATGCCAGACATTCGTAGCTTCGTTTCGAGCTCCAAAGCTAGTCCGTTTGATGTGTGATGTTTGTCGTTGTATGTGCAGACCTTGTCTGCATTGAGATTGTGTTTATATGCTTTATTTTTTCTTCTCAAAAAAAAGACTATAAAAGGAAAATGTTTTTATAATAAAAAACATTCTTTTACTATGTTTATACAAAATAAAATGTTTTCTATGTTCTTCCTTCACGTATCTACGTTCTAAAGAGAAGTTTTATAATTAAAGTATTCGTTTATTTTTATTATTGCGATTCTTCCCAATCTAATCAATGGAGCGTCCTACCAAGCACAGAGCCTTCTACGGTAAGGCACAAAAACAGCAGGAAAAAAGACCCTTTAGTATAAAGCGTACGGTAAAGAAAGCGTGCGGAAAACAAATCCAGAATTACCAAAACAATAAAAACGAATGCTTGTGCTAAAGAACAAAAACAGAACTTCGAATGCAAATTTATTGTGAGACTTACTTGCTTGCTCTGTTCGCCTCTGGTACGTAGTAATGTTTGCCAATTTTGGTTTCTGGTTGGTGGTACTAGGCGTCCCTTTTTTGTTTGCCATGCTTGCCCGGGTGCCGGGTATCAATTTTTGTCGATTGTGGCTTATTGTACGTGGCATGGCAGGGCGTTTTGGCGTGGCGACTTTAATTTCATTTTTCGCGTTCTGTGCCACCTTACGCTTCCAGCTCTGTCTGTGTGTGTGTTTTCGATTTCATTCCGAATTTGGTCTCCTGCTCAGCACACTCACTGGCCACGTTTGCCGGGCACGATCCGGGGATGGTTGTTAATTTGAAGTCAGTTTTGTGTTGATTTTTGTCTCATTTCGTGGAAAATCGCTTCATTCAGGGTGCAGTGGTTGGAAGCTGTTGGAAGCCTGGAGAACGTTTCCAAAAACCGATACCGAGCATCATCCACAGCGCCTCTAATTGGTGTGTATCATTCGCTATCAGAAGTCCATACCTTGAAGCTGTGCTTTTGTAGGTAACAATACTGGTTGTAAATGCTTCGGTAAAGGTACACGAGAATGAATTTTCGAGGGTTCTGTCGAGAAAATTGGGCGAAAAATTGTATGATAAGAATTTATGGGTGCTTCATTTGCGTTTGTATCATTTGGACAAATAATTGGAAAACAAGGCCTTCGCTCGTTAAACATGTGTTTTGCTGCATTGAAAAATTATTTTCCTTTTTTGCAAATCACCCAATTTGTGGCCCTCGAAAGCACTCTTGCGTTTTAGTGTATAAAAATAACATCCTGCTGTACGCTGCTTGCATCCTTAATATTTCATAAATAATTAATAATAAATTTTACAACACACCAGCCTTAAGCCCGCTTCCGAGATCGTTAAAATCAACCCCATTAATTGCCCCATGCACTATGGGCGGTGCGCAAAAGCTCAAAGTTGAACGGTGACAACAGCCGGGCTCGGTGACAGGATCATTCGTTAAGGGCCTGCAGGATCAGTTAAGCCGTGGCCCGATGAAAGCCATTGCCGTACTAGCGCAGAAAGAGCAAGAATTATGAGTGGCCACTGTTTAGCGACGAAGCTAATGCAAAGCAGCCAGGTGCAAGCTTTTACCATCCTCGATGCACACTACACATTAATTCAACTACAAGCAGCAAGGATGTACATGACTAAGCTACACAGGGCTACAGAAAGAAATCGGTCCCAGGACTTCCGGTCGGTGCTGCTGTTGCTGCTGCTGCTGCTCCTGTCAGGCATTGATCGCTTTCGGGCGGATGATTGCATTTTGCCCGCAACGATGCGAATGCTTAACTTCCATCCTGCATCGGTTGCGCCAACCCGCAACCGGGTACGGAAGTGGACCGATGGTTTTCGGATGATACGTGAACGGGCATGCACCACTAGGCACTGGTTTTTTACTTTTTGCAATAATTTACTGCCCACCGTCAAAAGCACAACGAGCCAATCATAAACATTTGTGGCTGCTTCATTCTTTTCGCGCTTGCCGAGCATTCTGCATACATTCCGGGGGCCCAAACGAGAATCGTTCTCCAAAGTCGTTCGTTCTCTCGCTCTTGGTGCCCCGTGTGCCCTACAGCGGCCACAACCTTTAGCGGCTTAACCGTGTGCTTACGGTTCCAATAGCATTTATGCCTTCAACAGCACCACCACATCATGGACACGGCCGAACAGATTTCCGAAAGCCCGCTCGCCCCAAAAGCTCAACCGGACCTGATTTAGGCGGGCTTCGGCAATGCTTTAATTATGTAAATTAGGTCATGAAAATAATGAATTACCCTTTGGCATGCACCTTTCAGCACATTCAGCACAAGACGGAGGCGCGCGCGCGAAAAACTCGCGACCGCTCGTCACTGTCTCGCCACTGCCTTCCGTCTTCCGCCTTTCCCGTCTGCCGTACACCCCGGGGTAGAAGTTTTCCGTCCCCGGCAACCGATGCCTTGTTCCGGTGGAGTGCGCTGGTCAGTTCCGGGAACGGATGGAAAAATCGTCGACAGCACCACAAAAACAAAACATAAAGACGAAACGGAAGAAAAAGAACAGGAAAACAAAGAAAACACATTGCTCGAAGGTTTCTCGATAGCGCGAGGATGGAAAAAATGGAACAAAAGTCGAAAGAAAGGAAGGAAGAAAAAACAATCAAGCTGGAAGAAGTGGGAAATGTCTCGGCTGCCCTTTACCGAGATGGATTAATGTGGTTGCACCTACCATGGGTCTTGTGGTATGCGGTGTAATGGTGTTTAAAGTTAAATTTAGACTGTGGTTTTAAATTTACCGGTTTTAAAGAAATCGGGAATGTTGAATAATGTTTAAGTTTGTTTGATTTAGTTTAAATTAAATAGAGAAAATAAGAGAAGAATTAAGAAAAGAGATATTTTATTATTTTGACTATTTGTCGGGTGCCAAAAAAGGTGTCTGAAACAGATGTTTATTGTAACTATTCTACGATTTGTTTATTTATAAGAATATGCTAAGGTTATCAGGCTTTGCAAGTTTAATTTTAAGGAATAGTCTTAAAAATTAATAATGATTGGAGAGTAACCAACTCAGAGGTTTACAAAGAGCCTTCATTTAGTCGAGTTTTACATTGCCATAAATGGAATACAATAGTTTCTTCCAATTTAAAATAGTTTTAGGCATTTTTAAATATCTTCTATATGATTGCTTTTGTATGCAGTTTCTGTCTTTGAGCTCTGTAAACAAAGGAGCATGAATTTTAAATATTTAAATGGGTAAATGTAAATATAACATAAAAAGAAGTAATTGTTGTATGCAAAAGGTTTAGTCATGTGTCTCAATGTTCTTAAAACTGCATAATTTTAACTGAATAAAGTATAGTTTGCACCATTGGCCTTGCAATTATGGTTAAATTAAGTCTAAGTAGCTATAAATGACATGCTTCTTGAGGTTGTAGTTGTGAAACAGGAAGGTTTTGATAAAATTAATGATATTTAAATCGTTTTTCATAATGTCTACTCTAATTTGTTGTCCAATGAAGGAAGTAAAAACAATTTAAAATCTACATATCAATATTGAAGCATTTATCGCGGGCTCTTCCAACAAAATCTAGCATTCAACCTTCCTGCTAAGGTTCTACTCTACGAAAAAAAACCTTAATAGACAGAGACAAATAGAAAGAGAGACAGGAAAAGTGCTCGAAAACAAACCAACTGCCAATGAACTACCCGGAACGAAAAGAAAAAAAAAACAACCCCCAAAACAATGATGTGGCCAGTAATGTGTCAGTGGAACATCTGTTAATCGTCCCGATACGATCGACACAAATCGCACATTCAACGCACCAATCGCACACCAATCGGTTGGTGGTAGCGTTAGAAAACGGGCACACTATTGGGGTGGTGGTGGAAAATCGAGACCCCGAGAAAACCCAGGGCAATACGACGGCGGCCAGGGAACGCGCGGAGTGCTCTAATCGGTTTGCATCTCGTTGTGTGCGCCCTCGGTCGGTCTGTCTCTGCCTGTTTTTCGAGTGACAATCGGGCGATGAAATCTCAACCAGCCAAAATACGATGCCAAAAACCTAAACTATACTCTGCTGCCCCGGACCCCGGTCTCTCGAGGACAAAGCCAACAGAACGTCCCATGCTCGGAGGCTTCGCATCGGCAGAAGAGGGACAGCTTTTTTGTTGTTTAGGGAACCCGAACGAACGCCACCGAACCACTCTTTAATGGTTAGACATTAACTAAAACTTATTTTTAACTCTAGCAAGGGGGAAAAACAATTTTATAATGTTGGTTTCGGTACGGTGTGTGTGTGTGTGCGAGTGAAAATGGCGGTTACGTTGGCACTGTTGATTGACAGCTTTAAAGGAATTGGCATTGAAAATGGTACGGTGTCCGGCCGGGACTTTTCGATTCAGCTTGTGCATCCGACCAACGTTTTTTGGGTGCGATTGTGCCCTCAACAGCAACCAGTTTGAACGATTTAACGAAAGCAATCATAACAACTCACACACAAACGAGCGTGTGCAATGTGCACGGCTACGGGGAAAATGTCTGCCAAGCCAAGTTCTCTGTCAAGCTGAAGTTATTTTATTATTTTTATGTCATCTTCAGCCCTGTCCGCCTTCAACAAGCGGCATTACACACATACACACAGCGCGTGTGTCTGTTTGTTGTGCCGGAACAGAAGCTATCCTTTAAACGACATGTCACAGGACACTACTACCCACAAAGGCCGTGCAGCAATCACAGAAAAACCAAAAACGAATCACGCGTCCAAGTGTCAGCAAAAGAAAAACGCAACTCGGGGAAAATAATGCTGGAAAACCAAATGTTCGATGTGCGTCTTCTCAAGCGTCATCTCTTTAAAGCACGACGCACAAACGACACGGCACAAAATGCAATGAAAGATAATGAGAGAGAGAGAGAGAGGGAGAGCGGGAGAGGGAGAGAGAGAGGTGTAAGATGATGAGAAGAAGAAGAGAGAAAAACAACCAACAAGACTCTGATACAAAACAATTGCATTTTGCTTGTTAAAGAAGGACTCTGTCTCTCTTTCTAATTCACTCTCTCTCTCTCTTCTGTCATGTTCATTGTAAAAGCAAGAGAAACAAAACAACATCAAAGCGAGAAAAAGCAAACGGATGCAACTGAAACAGATCATTTTCAAACTTGAAAGAGCGAGACACACCCACAAGGCTCATTCTTCTCTCGCGTTTGCGCTCGTCACGCCTTTTCCATCACGTAAGCCACACCTCCGCGAACCGAATGACAGACAGAGAGCGAGCGAGCGTTCCCAGGCGAACCGCCAGCACACGCACACGCGCGAGAACGGCTCAACCACCTGTCACGGTGTGTGTTGCTGCGTGCTGTAAGGCGCAATGTCTTTCGTACATTCGTGCCTTGGCCAGCAGTTCTTCGAAAACCGTTGGCTGGCGTGGTTGCGCGCGCGCGTGTTTCACGATTTCACAGTGCGCGGAAAATCGTGTGTGTGTGTGTGTGTATGATCCCACCACCCCCTTCCCGGGTCCACCCCAACAACACGGGATTATTGTACTGAATGCGGAACAGGGATTAAGGAGTAGAACCTAGAAACGGATTTGGATTAACGCGGATAGTCGCGCGTGTGTACAAGCTGAAACGTTTCGATCGGTGCATTCGGTGTGGAAAACGATTTGTGAGCGTATGTAGTGTTTTTTTCCGCCCCGAGAAAAGTGGACGTGAACTAGTAGCAACGTACTTGTATCGTGTACTCGTGATTGAGCCGCGGAACTAAGGTGGATTTGAGTGATATGTTGAAGTCCGAGAAGTATCTCTAGTGCGAGAGTATATCGAAACTTGTAAAGTGCAATTACAACCGTGTAAAGCAGAACGATTGGCACCCGAAAATCGATGGCGTTGGTGCGTTGGTGATTGATTGATCAGCTCTCGTTCACTGTACGGTGCTCAAACATCCAGCGATTTGACAGTGACCATTCAATTGCGTGTAGTGACCGATGTGATGTGTCCTCCTAACCAGGCAGCCTGCCAGTGCATGAATTGCGCCGTTTTACTATCTGTGTGTCAGTTGTGGAATTAAATAATTATCACTGGTGTACGTGGTAAATTGCGGGAATTCTTCTGCTGACACGGGCAGACGCATCCAGCGTGCGCCCCATCATCAAGACCGGATTTGTCCATCACCTGTCTCTGTGTTTGTGTGCGTGTGCATGAGTGATACAAGTAAGTGAGTGTGTAGTGGCAAAGGATAATAGCTCCTGAGCGTGGTGATATGATAAGCGTAAAGCGAAAAATTGTTTTAACTTACTCCGCAAGTTGAAGATAGCTAACAGTGCTCTTAATAGGTCCCCAAACAACAAACGAAGCTCTATTGTGAACCTAAACATCATCGTGTGTGCGTGTGGCTCTGTTTGTTGTATGCTGCCCGCACAATTGTATCAATTGCGTCGGCCAATTCGCATCGTCAGCAGATCCTCTCCGCAAGGTGAACGCAAGAGTCGAGAGTGATTTACAGTGAGTACCCTGCCTTTTTCTTGGTAGCGCCACGTACAGCCGGTCTGTTTAGTGGGCAACGCAGATCGAAGGAAGTGGTTCAATATTTTGAGAGGACTGTAATAAAACAATCAGAAGGGCCGGGACAGATCCCACATACAGCACGCGAGTGTACATGAGTGTGCGGTGCAAGAAAGCGAGAGCCAGAACTTCGAGGGAAAGAAAACAAATTGGGCAAAGCAATAGAACGCACACACACACAGAGTGGAACTAGAGACCCCGATATCTTCAAATGCTTGGAGTTGCATTCGCGAAGGATCACTATCGGCTGACCGCTTGTTATCGGTGTCGTAAATTGGTAATAAATTTAAAAACTTTGACACTTGAGTGCCTTCGATAACGGGCTCATAATTGGTACGACCAGCAGTACCCAATATCGGACGGTGAAGACACACATTTATGCGATCTTTTTCTCACCCTCCGTTTTTTTTTCATCTAATCACATCGGTCACTCGTTATCGCCATCGGCGACTTATTGCCCCGTATCAAGCCGGGTTTTTTTTGCCTTCTTCTTGGTGATAAGAATGCACAAGCATACAAACAGGCGGACATCGGGCTATTAATCAGATCACGGGGTTTGATGTGATTTGCGTACCAAACACATGTTCACGCTTGATCATTGGCGCTGATTTGTGATGTTTGCGTTTCGGTAGGGAAGATTGAAGTGTAAGCACATCGTGAGAACAACAGTTGTGTCTGTTGGGGGAATTTAAATTTAGTATTGGTTATTTATTTTAAAAAACTATCCCTCAAAATCGTCCCCTCGATCAATAAACAGATCTTGTAACGCATATACAAACAGGCTTCACGTTGACCGGACATACCGAAACTTCTTCAAAGTTTTTCGGTTCTTATCTAATCAAATCAAACGCCATCAACGCCATCGTTGGAACGTTTACGAAACGTTGTCCCCCATCCAAAAAGGGGCAATCGAAGTTTGCCGAGGTGCCCAAAACTGTACGGAAGCAACCAAAAAAAAAGAAGCTAGAAAGCCACATAAACACCAAGCACCGAGCATGGACAGACTGACATGTTGGTCGATTTTTGTCTTGTATCACACACACACACACTTCCGTTATCAAATAGTGTCCAGGGTGCACATTATCGGGACAAGATGTGTCAGGTGCGCTGTGGGACAGTTTCTTGCCCACCCGTATGGTTACCCGCTCGTAGCACTGTGAACGAGAACACGCGGTACATGCGGAGCCGTCGGCACTTGCCGATACATCACACCGATACACATCATCGATTCAGCGCGTTTGATAGAGAAAAACCGACGATCGCGCTCTGGTTGTTGTTGGTCCTTTTACACCTTGAAAACTCTTCTGCCTGCAACGCTGCCCGGGTTTGCTTGTCAAAGCTACAGCGGTAAGGCCTTTTTCCTGGTGCCGCAAACAATGCGTTCGGTTGTGTTAGACTGCTAGAGACATGACCGCGTGACGTTGACGAGTGTAAAAGATAAGGGCAAACCGATCGGATCGATGACCAACCGATGTGTGAACCGACGACACCAATCCGATCCGAATTTTCCCCCCATTTTTTTTTGGTGTCTATCACTTGTGCAATCAAATAAATGGATTTAAATGAGGCACCTTGCCGGGTTTCATCTGCGCACGGTAAACAAATTCGTTCGGCTCATTAGTCGGCACACGAAAGCAATGCGAAGGCGAAGAGCTTCGTGGACATCAAAAGGAGAGGATCGAAAACAAATGGCTGATAATTAGGATGGTCAAAATATTGGCAGTTTTCCTTCTCGGGTTGATAAACAATTCACCACGGGAAAGAATGATTAGCTGCAGTTACGCTGATTGGTGCACCTTAGCATCTTGGAAGGTTCCGAATTAGAGGTTAATTTTGTAATAATTTATCTCATTTTACCAGCAACGAAGCTCTCTGAGTCCTCGCGAACCTCTAAGTGGGAGCGAGTTCAAGGAATTAAAAATTGATTCTCTTAATTAACCACAATTTGTTTGCGATGTTCAGTGTACAAAAACACCGTCGGATGTTGCACCACACGGTAAGCGATTTTTCCTCTTGCCAATCGGGCTTTGGCTTTGCCATTTAACGCTGTTCATTCACCACATCTTGAGAACAACACACATTAAAAGGCTCTTCAATCGCGCACCGTAGTAGGGAGAAACCCGATCAATAAATCAAAACACCACCGAAAACACTTCAATTGACCACACCTCGTACGATCCTGATCCGATCGAACCTCCGGTATTTGGGAAGCTGTGGGTTTTGTGTGCGTGTGTGTTTTTGTACGTACCACAAGGAAACGGACGAAGGAAACTAACTCTCAGAATATATGGGACCGTTTGCTGCCTTCGTATGCTTTACGTGTGCTACACGTACGTCTGTGAAGATAACTGACTGATTAGTTGGATTTTTTGAGGTCTCGCCTTATGACATACAAACAATAGGCCTCGTATTGAAGACGATTACTTGAAAGATGCAACATTGATTGTTTTTGGGTTTTGGTTTTGTTTCGGAACTCCCGTTGAGCTAGGCCAACTAGTGTTCAATTCAACACCGAAAACGCAAATAGAGAAAATAAGTGTTTCTACCACCCGTTGGGGTTGGTATTCCTTCCGTTGCTTTAAATGCGATAATTTCAATTTAAGATATTGACGCTTTGGGCGAAGGTTTTTGCCTTTTCGGTGGTTATGTAGCGGTGCGAGCGCGACGAGATCTGGTCGCTTGGTGTAACTCATTTATCATCGTGCTAATAGATCCCGGATCCCGGGATGGAGGTCTTCCTTGGAGGTCTACCGTGCGTTCCGAGAAATTCTCCCGCACCGCAGCCGATCACCCACTGGGATTAGCTTTCGACACACACACACGAGCTTACAGACACGAGCGTTCGGTAGTATGTGTGTGTGTGTGTATTAATTAATTACTCAAATACGTACCATCCCCATACCGTGCCCCGGATCTGGAGATGGCTCGCGTCGATCGATCCTTCGTCCAGGGGTCGTTTTCGAAGAAAGTTATTGATTGTTTCTCTAACTCTTCGGCCTCTGCCAGGAACGATGCACGGTGGGTTGCACATATTCTTGTGTGTTTCTGGAATCTCTGGCTTTTGTGCCAGCCCCCCCCCCTGCCCAAAAAAAGGGTGTTGCCACCGTCCTGCGCTCCTTTCAGCCAGTTGTCTAATCAGGTTTAACCGGAGTGGAGCGGTGTGAGATGTTGAAATATTGAACCTTCTGGCACATTTTAACCCCGCTGAGACTAACTACCCGCGTGTGCGCGTGTGTGTGTGTGTGTGCGCGAGATAAAACAATTTATCACCATAAATTGGCCCGACCCGGACGGCGGGTGCGCAATTATGTCTGAATGGGGCCACCACAGACAGTTGTTCGAAGTGGTTTTGGGATATTCATTTGCGCACACGGTTCCGGCACATTATCCGTACGCGGGCTTCGGTCATGATCGATCCCATGATCGATGGATAGGCGCGCGATCGTGTGAGAGATAGTGGACGCGGCTAACTTGGCACGTAGCCCGCCATCGACCGGACAATAGCGGGTTTGAGCGATGTGATAAGTGATTGAGATTTATTAGACAGTCGAACGGGATTGGAAACCTTGAAGAGCTAAGCGTTCTCTCTCTCCACCGGTACAGGTACAGGTTGAGTTCTTTTCTGCAATTTTTCATTCCAAACATTCAAAACCAATTAATACGATGATTGAACGCTTTCACAAAAGTTGTTGTTGTTTTTCTTCCAGCAGACTCTCCAAAAGAAGGAGAAGGAAAAGTCCACCATCCGAAGGGAAAAATTATACACCAATCACCATTCACAATGGTAGATAAATTTCCAACTCCCATTGCAATTATTCAAATTAATCTACCGTTTCGGTGCACTTTCGCGTTTTGCTCTAATTTTGGACCCATTTTTCCATGGCCTGTTTGCGTTCTTCGTGTCTTTTTCGCCCCCAAAAAAGTAAAGCAGCCTGCCAACATGGATGAGTTGAAATCCGCCGTTGCTTTAGGCCACCGCGTCTTGCAATCGTCACCTCAAAAATCGTCCACCGTAACGATCGTGGCTTTTCACAGTGGAAAAGCAAAAAAACGCCCGCTATCTAGGTTCTTGTAGAAAGACAAAGCGCTTCAACGGGCTGTGTAGGAAGAAAAGCAAGCGTGCCCCAAAGCTCTAACCTTGTACATACTCCCCTTCACCACACACACACACATCCCGGGGTCTCGCATAAATCCCGAAACCTTTTTCTCGACCTGTCAGCCAACGATTAAGACGGGCGCGGCATTTTATGGTGCCTCACCTCATTTGGCGCACGGAGCCGGGGGTTCGGAAGCGAGAACCATGGTGGATTGATTGTAACGGGGCAGCTGCGCAAATAAGTTGTCACTGTTGTGTGAGCGGGTGCGCGCGCGGCTCGTGATTTGTGCGCACGATTCGGTCAAGTGAGTTTTTCGGCTGTACGCAAAACGCTCTTTGCTGCTGGGAAATGGTGCCCTTTTTTTTTGCTTACGGATTTTCCACTTGGTTTGGTAGAGTGTTGTTTAACATGGAAATGTTTCTTCTCGAAGATGGAGGAAAAAAAACATACACACACTCACACCAAAGCTCGGGTCATGGAGTTAAAGATCGCGGTAGGAGCGTAGGAGCGCTTGCGTCAATCCGAAACTCAAGTTTTAATGTTTGGCCAAACGGAGAAAGGCAAACGGAATCGCGTTCAATTTGCATTCGTTTTGGAACGTTTGAAATAGTTTTTTTAAAAAAGGGTAAGCATTATGCTAATGCCCCGCCGTTTAACACTCATTTGCTGCTTTTGTTTGGTACGGTTTGATTTCATAAACAGACCATTTAACCATCAATCGCGTAAAGAAGGCAACAAATCCCGTAGTCGTAGATCAACGTGATGCGCAGTTTGTGATAAGAATGCTGTAGGCAGTGATGGTGATTGGGTGCATTTAAAGGTGGATGCAAATCATCTGTGAGAAGTGGCAAATGGCGTGCTATTTTAAAGCTAAAAAAAGATTTAAATCGTTTATTATATTTCACAGTTTACTTCTGTGGGTACAATATGCCACCGAGATGATGGTTGTGGTTAAAGATTTAAGCAACATTCGTTAAGATACATTCTAATTAACTCGATCAAGGCTTTTTGTATCGGAAAAATAGCCCAACAATTAGTGCACCATAACCCTGGCTCTGGCTTTAATTAACGAAACGAACAATTTTATCCTTTCGTAACGTTCTTTGACAAGATCTTAATGTGGACGGTCTGCTTAAAGCCAGCGCTCCGTTTTGCAAAAAAAAAAAAACAGGGACTCGCTAGCATGAAAATGGAGTCTCGGGCAAATTAAAATGAGGAACGAAAACTGGAAAACCAGAAAGTAATGAGACAAACCTACCACCGGGGTAAGCATCAGCGACAACCATCCTGGGTGGGAAATTTACCACCTTCAGCAAAACCATCAACCAAAGTGACTCGTCTCGGCCACCGCCATCATTATGGACGCGTAGTTTTCCTTCGGATCCCGGTGAGAGTCCTCCCGAGTCCAAACTAAGTTGACCATATCGCGGTAATGGGAAGACGATACGGTTGTAGTTGTTGTGCAGTTGTTAGTCATTTGTAAACTACTTTTAACAATCGGTTGTTTGTGTGTTGTTCATAAAAAAAAACAAGACTTGGAGAAAACAACTACTAAAACGCACACACACACACAATCAAGTGTAATAGGAATTAACGACAGTAACGAACGGAAAGCGCAACAGCAACCGAATGACTAAATGGATGGGAAGCGAAGATAGGAGCAATGGCAGAGTTGAAATAAAAAAACGAAGTTTGATGTAAAACATAAAACCACCGAGCTGGAGGAACCTGGGCGACTGGAACAGGTCCGACTAATTGCGATCGGTGGTAGCCCCATATCGGGCGCTGCTAGATGCTAGATGATTCCCGGGATCGGAATGCGATCGAGAGTAGAGGGTTTTTTTCCGCTCTCGCTCTCGCTTCCTTATCATTTGTTTGGCATTTCCCATAGTTTCACTTGACTTTTAACAGTGCTTAAGAGTATCCACCCCAAACCAAAGCCCCCCCCCAAAAGGATGCATGAATGGACGCTACTTCCGAGAGTGTTTTATTAGATTTGCTAGATTTGTAGTTTTACTTTTTTTGTTTGGGGCGAGAGTTTGCCGTGCGTTTCATTTCTTTTACGACACCGTCATGATTTTGATGGCCACATATAACATGCATAAATCGGGGCGGTCCTATTAGCCTGACACCGGGTGCTTACCGAACAAGTGAACTTACACCCTGGACGCGGGGCAACGCGTTTTTATTGTCAAGTCACCAACGACGCTGCCTTCATTTTATTAGATTCTTATGAATGTGAGCATGATTATTTTGCGTTGTTCTGTCTTCTGCTTGCAACTCCTTTACGACGCACACTATCAAGATTGCCGGAGGGACTGGCGAGGTTCGGCGTGTGGTTTTTGGGGGGGGGAGCAGGGAGTTTAGAGTACTATAAACGTTATTATTTCACTTACTACTGTTTTAGAGGGAACCTTACCCTGATGGCTCGCTCCCCATTAATGAGTCGCACAAAGGTTTATCCGTTCGGCGACGATGACGGTGGGTCACTCTCATTTCCCCGAGCTCCAGCAGCACCCGGAGACCATCGTAAAACCGAACGGAGAGGGCACTATAAAATTACGAGTACCAATTGTCGTCGTAAAACTGACACAGGAACAAGAGTAGAGGTCGTACGAAGGAAGTGCTCGGGAGTGATCTCCCGAAAGCGTAAGGACCCGTGTCGTAAAGCGCACAAAATGGCGCCGTGTTGAGTGAAATGGAGTGCGAGTGGCAAACATATTTTTATGAGCATGTTGTTTGTCGCAAAACCTTTTGTAGTGGCGCGTTTTATGTGCAAGGAAGTAAGAAATTTGGAGCTAGTTCAGTTTCAGTGACGAACTGCTTTTGACTTCCGTCGTTACACGCCAGCTTGATTATCTTGTACCGAATGACCTCTGGTAGCTGGCTTGCATTTCCTGTCAACAAACAGTAGCTTAATCAGGTACCGCGTAGGTTAATGAACACGGCTACAAAGGTGATACCGATGGTGATGATGACACCTTTAGGCGGTGCTTTTTCGTTCGTTAGGAGCGTGATTTAATTACCACTCTGTCGCAAGGTGCGCAATGTATTGTACCCATCCCATCCCCAAAAATTGACAGTAGCGCTGGCGCTTTTACTGCCAGCAGACGGCCCTCGGTTTGCTACGGAGATACGGCGAATAAAGCGCGCGAATGATTAGAATGTCGTTGGCACACGCAATCGTTGGCAATCGAATTGAATTATTCAATCGGGTTGCGATTTCCTATTTTATCGATTACGTGTTGACAGACGCGATTCGGAGTTGGTGAAGTTCCGCCCGAAGGAATAAAGCGGGCTGGAAAGGGAGAAAGCAACAGCCAAAAAAGCAGGGTTACTCGTCTCGTAGAACATTATTCAGTAGAACAGACCGATCCTAGCGCACAATATAAACAGTTTCGAGCGGAATACATTTTGCCAACAATTGCTACATTGTTTCATTGAACCGTGTGCCGCATTTCCATCCTGTGGGCTCGGGTCACCCCACGGTGACAGAAATATGATATCCTTCAACCAGCTCATACCGACTCATTGTTCCATTTCCTTCGCCCTGTAGCTTTCCGCTTGGCACACACACACTTCAAGAGGACGGCTTAAAATGTCCACCGGGTACGGTGGTAACCTTGGGAAAAACCATCCCATCCCCAAAAATTGACAGTAGCGCTGGCGCTTTTACTGCCAGCAGACGGCCCTCGGTTTGCTACGGAGATACGGCGAATAAAGCGCGCGAATGATTAGAATGTCGTTGGCACACGCAATCGTTGGCAATCGAATTGAATTATTCAATCGGGTTGCGATTTCCTATTTTATCGATTACGTGTTGACAGACGCGATTCGGAGTTGGTGAAGTTCCGCCCGAAGGAATAAAGCGGGCTGGAAAGGGAGAAAGCAACAGCCAAAAAAGCAGGGTTACTCGTCTCGTAGAACATTATTCAGTAGAACAGACCGATCCTAGCGCACAATATAAACAGTTTCGAGCGGAATACATTTTGCCAACAATTGCTACATTGTTTCATTGAACCGTGTGCCGCATTTCCATCCTGTGGGCTCGGGTCACCCCACGGTGACAGAAATATGATATCCTTCAACCAGCTCATACCGACTCATTGTTCCATTTCCTTCGCCCTGTAGCTTTCCGCTTGGCACACACACACTTCAAGAGGACGGCTTAAAATGTCCACCGGGTACGGTGGTAACCTTGGGAAAAAACGGGAAAACCTTCATCCCCCTAGCGAGCGGATGATCGGGCCGACCCGATATCGATTACGGCGCAAGCGCACTTACCTTTCAACGTTCTAAACAGCTTCATTGTTGCGCACAGCACGTTGAGCCGTTGCCTTTGTGGCGCAATATAAAGAGCACACAACAGCAAAAAAAAAAACGCACCCTGTTTCCATCCGGAGCTTTGCTCTAAGAGGCGTGCTTTTAGAGTGGGCAAAACAGTCGGTACTTCTGCATTAGGATCACACAGATCACGCTCCGTCTGCAACAAAGTGACTGTTTTTGGGTGAGTGAATGCGAGAGCAGCGAACTTGAGCATTATCTTTCGGCAAAGGTTCTGTTGTGTGTGTGTGTTTTTCCTCCTGTGTTTTTCTTTTTTTTTGTCCACTCCATGTGTTCGTTCTGTGGGCCAATTCTTCGATTGGCGGAATAGGTTTATAAGGCCGCCCGAGCTCTAGCGATACGATTGTTGTGCGCCATTTTACGGTTGTCTCGCATCGGATCCATCGCGGGATCAGTTCTTTCATGCAGCGACTGAATGTTAGGCGCGAATATGGCGCTTATCATTTTATTGTCAACCGAATCGATTGTTAAGCCACCGTTTGGTTGATTGTGGTTTGCCCGAAACATATCACAGCAAAGGGAAAAATGGACTGCATTCGATACAGTACAGTGTATCTCGCTCATGTTTGCCGTTGCTTTGTGAAGGACACACGGTGGTCTATCAACCAGGCGCGATCCATTACCCACTTTTCTAAGCGTTTGGGGGCAAGTTTTACATTTCCTTTTGGCGTAGGTATCGGTACAGATCTACAACCGCAAGATGTGGACATCATTTCAATGTCACAAATTACGCGAATAAACGCTTACCTTGCGTTTCGGTCTGATGTCGGTCTGATGCCGGCGATGGTGTTTCCGTCCGGGCGCGCAAATCGAGTGGGGGGGCAGGGGGCGTTTTGGGCAACACTTTATCAGTCGCCCGTTTTTCCCGCGCGCCTTATGGATTGTTCTGGGAAGCTGCTGATAACGATCCCGCTGTCGATGCGATAGCGCCGTCGATAGCGTCTAACTGCGGGACGAGGATCGGTGTCAATTTTCGCTCGCTCACGTGGTTTCCATCCAACTTACTGACTGTTTGATGGCACTCGGTTTACGGGTTATGTGTTGAAACGGGGCTTTTTCTTCCCTCTTCCAGGGCAGCAAATTCGTAAGGAAAAGCGAGCCTACAATTTTCCACCTTATTTAAGCGGTTGATCACCAGTCTAATGATATTGTGTATTTCGGTTCTGCCTTTGCTTCTAATACCTGTTTTTTGTGTGTCTTTTCTTTTCGGCAGAGCGTTCGTCAGTGTTCCCGAGCAGCAACCGACAACGCGGAGGAACCACAATTTGTTTCATTGAATGAGCAACACAGCGTTTTGTGTATAAATTACAAAACTCTCTCCCCACCTCAACAACAACAACAAAACACACACATCGCGGACTCGCGGATACACAACCAGGAAAAGCGACGATCGTCGTCGTGCAAACGCACCAAACACGTCGCCGAACGTACGGCGTTAGCGCGATGATATTCAGCGCGTGTACCGCCGTGTAGCCGGATGACGAATGAACAGTGGAGAGCAGCGTGATAAATAAGAGTATCGGCTCGGCGGGTGTGCTGGCGTGGTCGTGACCGCTGCGAGTCACATCGACGAATCGGACGATTTTTCGCTGCCGAAGCGCGCCGTGCGATCCACCATTTTGTGCAATGAGCAGCGACCTGGATGCACCACGGAACTGAGCCGGTACGCGCGCCCTGGAGATGTGCCCGGGGTTGTGAAAATGTATCTCCAAGGAAAAACTGTCGTCAAGTAAGCTGAGCAAGGAAACAAGCAGGAAAAACTGTTGTGACTTTGGTGTTGAAGAGCGTGCTTAATAAATTACATTTTTGCGAGAGTTTAAGTGAACGT